>JARQOD010003292.1:0-66714 GCA_033576555.1 Oophaga sylvatica | reverse complement strand
TTGTACCCTTGTTAATATACTGGGCAGTGTTTTTGCATGTTGCCAGACCCGCTCGGGACACGGGTCTAAGCCTGTTTTTCCAAATGTTATGGGGAAAAATGGGTAAAACCTAGTCAAGCGAGGGTACATATCGCAAAAAAAAGGGAGATGGGGGGGTTGGGATGGTCAACCCAGTGGTGTTTTAGTAAACCCTTTTGTCAAGCTAACATCGCCAACCTTTTGGTCAGAGGGCTCCTCCGGGGTATTTCCTGCAGGGGATGGTTCGGCCCTTCTTCCAGGAAGGGGAGCAGGAGGGAAGTAAAGGACCTGCGCACACGCATGGGCATCCCCCGGCTTACGCTCCCGGTTTGAAGGTGATCCCCCGGGGGGGTTGGGAATGTGGGAGTCGGACCATGTCGGGGAAAATTCCCTTGCGGGAGGGTCCTGTTGACCCTTTCCAAAAAGCTCTGGTGCTAAAAGATTCCCCAAGTGGGGATCTGGGGGGGGCTGAGGTTATTGTTTTTGCACGGGCCCCCTTGAAGTTTTGGGATTGGTTGGCGCGCTTCCCGGGAAACGTATGTAAGGGCAACCGAAGTGTGGAACTCCGAAGATCGGGGTTGTCCTGAGGAGTGTTGCGACACGCTGGAAAAAGCATGGAGCATTTCCCTCCTTCGTGTCCTTTATGCAGGGGTCTACAACGGGGTGGGTGCTTCCATAGGCTGGCCTCGGCTGGCACCCTTTCCTAATGCGGAGTGGGGATGGGGATTGGGTCCTGGGTGGCCGAGATCGGGGCCCTTTTTTTTAGTCGTTTAGTCGTGGGTTTTTTACACGTGGAAGCACGGTGCTTGGTCAACTCAGCAGAAATCCCCCCCCGGGACGAGGTTTTTAGGAACTTTCGGGTGGCTGGTGAAGGTGCGCTCTTGGGGGATGACAGGGTAGGGGGCAGCGAGGGCCCCCTTCTCTGGAGAGGGTTCTCATTTAATGTACCTGGGCCTAGTAAGCAGGTAAGTGGTAGGGGCAGGAAAAAAAATTCGTAGGGACAGGTAGTAGTTAGGGAAGGAAGGAAACCCCAGGGACAGTTAGGTAGGACGCGGGGGAAAATTGGGTGGGTATTTTGGGTCAGGAGGGACAGACGGGGAAAGGTAGGTGAAAAATAGGGCAGATTTTTTGGAGGTAGGGCGGGGTAGGTAAGGATTTTAGGTAAAAGCGGTCTTTCCCCGGGTTTGGTGGGGTGAGGGCTTTTCACTGTCAGATTTTTTTTTTGCAAAGTAAATTTTTTAGGGTTTAAAGGGCCCCCCAACCCCGGTTTGGGGGTAGTGTTGTAAAAAGAGAGTTGGTTTTGTATTTTTTTTAAAAGTTTGTATTGTAAGATTTCCTGGAGGTCTGGTTCTCATTGGTTTATTGTTGTTTTGTGGGGGGGGTTTTGGTTGGGAGGGGGTGGTGGTAGGTTTGTTATAGTTGTATTTGCTGTGAACTAAAAAAAAAAAAAAAAAAAAATTTTTTTAAAAAAGGAAAAAAAAATTGGGGGGTTTTTTAGATTTTTTTGGGGCCCAGGGGTTTTTGTGTTTCTTTTTGGGCGATGGACCGAGTTTTCTTTGGGCAGGTTTGGTGTGAAGTGTGTATGTGTGTTTTAAAAAAATGTTTTTCCCCCTTGGGTGACGAACCCTGGGGAGGGGAGTTGGGGAAAAAAAAAAAGTGAGTGAAGTCGGCTCCCATTTAGGCAAATCCCCTTTCTCAGAGCAGCGCAAGGCTTGAGGGGGGCAAGCCCAGGAATGGGAGACCCGGCCGGGAAACCCCCTGGTGCGCATCAGAGGAAGAGTGGAGGAGCCTTTTGGGAAAAGGGACGTTTTGTTTTGGGGGGGGGTTTTTTGAATGGGGGGCTTTATGCTTGGCTCGGATTTTTGCTTGGACTGGGGGGGAATTTTGGGGCTCGGAGGGTTTTTTTGCGGGGGTTTTGGATTTTTGTTCTTTATTAAAATTGTAAGTTTTGTATTTTTTTTTAAAAAAGAGTTCCCTGTTACGAGTATACAGCCTATAGAGGCCTGAGTTGGGGAAGGTGTGCGATTTTTTGTTCCAGGGGGTTTCCCAGTTTTTTTTTTTTAACCGGGAAAACCCCCCCCTCTCTGACCCGGGAAAAAAAAAGGGGGGGGTTTTTGTGGATGAACTGTGGGGCAACCCCCAATTCCCCCCTGGGTCAACCGGGGGGGGGGTGGGGCTCATTTTTTCGGCAAAGAGGCCCCCGATCCGAAGGCCCGAAAAATGGAGGACCCCAGGAAGACCAGGGGGCTGCAAACCCAAAAGGTGGGGAGGGGCACTGCGGTGTCCCCCCCGGAGGTGAGGGAGTACTCCAGGGTGCGCGGCGGCGGTTTCGAAGGCGGGGCCTGGGGGGCAGGGGGCGGTTACCGCTAGGCTCCCGATCTGTGTGGGCCCCGTGCGAAGGCACACATTTCCCCGGAAAAGCCGGAAGGTAATGAAAGCCTGATTTCATTCACGCACACTTTGCATTGCCACTAGAGGATTTTGCATAGTGTGAGGGGGACAATGGTGGTCATTAGTTCCTGTCTTTGGCGGGAAGTTCAGTTTGTTTTTTTCAGTCAGAACAGAGGAGGGGGGAGAGAAGACGAAAACCCAAAGAGTTGTGTAGCTAATCTGATACGGAAGTGGAGGTAGTAGGGTTTTAAGTGAATCATCTTTCCTAGTCGAGTCCCCTACCTGTCTCAAAAAACTCCTGTGTTCCCAAGAAAGTGGAAAGTGACTTCGAGGTGCTTTTAAATCAGTTGCAGAATTTTGTAGACTCAAGTGGGTCAAAAAAAGGAAAGGAAAACACCCCCTTTTGCCGAGTCAACTGGAAAAAAAGGTCAGTGAGATTAAAGGAAAGTGACCTTTATACCATTGTACACGTGCTTATGTTAAAGGGGGAGCAGGGGAAGGGGCGAGTGGGAAGCAGAGTGGGCCCAAAAGGGACAAATCACCCTCACTCAGTTAAAAACCCCGGGGCCGAAGGTTGCTAGTGTTCACGCCTGTAAAAAAAAAAAAACCCGGGGCCTTTCTGGGTAAAGTGCAGAAGGTAGCCCAAAAACGTGTAGAACCCCGGGTAGGGGGAAAAAGGGGATTTTTAGTCAGTGCACACAAATAAGGACTTATTCTTTAAAATTTTATAATCGGAATAGAAAGCTCCCCACAATTTGGGGGCGTGTTGTTTAAAAAAAGTTGCACTTGACTTTTGAAATTTTTATCCACAAAAAAAGGATAAAGGAGGCCTTAACGTAACAGTTTTTCCCGAATGTGCATTCCCAACCTGCCAGCTTCCCGGGAAATCCTGCAACATCTAAAAGAAAGGTATGGAAAGAGACTGCTTGTGTTACTGAATTTTAATCTGCACCTGATCACCATGACTTTGGGGGCCCCGTTCACCGGGGAAAACTTACCCCCAGCCCCCCATAACACCCCCTGTAAAGATCCTTATCAGGCGGCAATTTTCGGGACCCCACAGGGGCGTCCAACTACTAAATAAAAACCCCCTGTAAATATCCCCCATTTATGAGGCCCGGGGCCCGGACGACCCCCGCTGCCAGTGCAACTCCAAGACTTCCAGGGGCCGGCCCCGACCCCCCATACCCCTGGTACCCCTCAGTGTGGTGCGCGTAATCCGGGTGTACCTCTCCGAGTATGAGGAGGCTGGGAAGATGAGGGGCCCCGGGAGGGATGAAGGGGCGAGCGTGCAGACAGGGCCCCCCGAAGAGAAGTCTCCCTAACAGCCAGGTATCCAGCCGGGGGTGGCATTGGGGTGGAAGCCCGGGAGGGCTTTACGGGAAAAAAAAAGGGGCCTTTCGGGAAAAACTGGACAATGAGGACCGATTCCAAAAAAATGGTGCTGCAAAAAAAGCCAGAGGGGTTCGGCTCCCCCCCCAGGTGGGGGGGGCCCCTGTGGGATGGAGGGGCCCGTACCCACTGGGGTTGGGAAGTGATCTCCAGGCCCACCAGCGGGTTTGGACCCGTGCGTTCCCCCCCCATCAGAAATAGTTTTTAGGGATGATGGGGGTGTGGGATGATAGCGGCAGAGATAAAGCAGTGTTGGGGGTTGCCTCGTTTGCAGCAGATCCGCAGTGGAGTCCCAGTAAATTATGCCCACCTGAATTGGGGGGAGAGGTCTGGGGGGAGAGGCGACCGGAGGGGTAAAAAAGGGGAAAGGAAAAAAAAAAGGAAGAAACATCGGAGGAGAGGTTGGTTTTGCCCCCTTTCCCTGGGGCCCCCCCAGTCCCGCTGTGTGGAACCCGCTACCCCCCCCGGCCCGGGACCTGCGGGGTTTCCCCCGGGCGGGGGAGCGGGGAGTAAAAGTCATTGGCGGGTGCCGTTTTCTGGCATTTAGAGGGGGGGCGAGAGGGGCATGGGGCTGCGGGGACGTGGCAGGTCTGGAGTGGGCCCTTGGGGGGTTTAAATAAGATTGTGGAGGTGTCGGGCCCCCGACCTCTTGAAAACCGGGGACCCCCGGGGCCCTGCTGCACCGTGACGCTCGGGGGGTGGGGGTGTGGGCCCCTTCCCGGTGGTCACCCCCCGGGCATTTGGCGGTGCCTGTCCCCCCGGGCCTCTTCGGCGGCGTGTGCTGGGTGTCGGGGTATCCCACAGGATCCGATGGTCAAAGTCGGGGCCCCCCGGCACCGATTATCATCTCGGGTGCAGCTGTAAGGGCTCGGTAATGCCGGCCCGGATCGCACCACTGGGGTCTCTGATTGTTGGTCACTGTATCTGCGGGGGACCTGGTGGTGAAGTGCCCAGGAGTGTGGAGATGGTCTGCGGAGAGGCTGGGCAACAGTCTGCAAGCGCCATGCTTGCTGAAAAGCAGGGTGTGGTAACTAAACTCTGCAACACTCTTAAAGGGGCAGTAGCATGCAAATAAAAACCCCCCAGCAGAAAGCAGTGAAAAAAAACACAAAGAAATTAAAATAATAAGGAAGTGGTGCAAGTGGTGTGAATAGTGTCTGTGACAATGGTGAAGGGTCAGGGTTGGAGGGGTGGTTTCTGTGGGGTATGGTTGGTGTGAATGGTGCCAATTGGGAAAGGAAAAAAAAAATAAAAGTTTACTAGTGAAAATGGTGTGGCAGAGTAAGTGAGGTGGAGATGGTTGACTGGAAGTTGAGGGTTCAGAGAATATAGGGGTGGTCCATCGTCACCTCAAACCCGCAGGACCATAAGTTAATGCGGTGCTGCCGGTGGGGTTCTGCGGGGGTCTTCCTCATTCCGGACCAGGGAATGATGCTTTTCGCCCGCCGCTTCCTGGAGGCCCTCAAAAAAGGGGAGCGGACGTCAATGTAGAGGGAAAGGGAGAGGTGGAGTTGTCCTACTGGCTAGATAAATTTGGTCTAGTGCCTTCCAAAAAGAAAAGGGGGGTGGGACCGTGTGGTCCCCTCCCGAACCGGGCAGGGGGGGCTCCAGGAGAAAATTTGTTTTGTCTTCGCTGGAGGGGCGATGAGGCGTGCCATCTAGGACAAATGTGGTTGAAAGCTCCTCATGAAGTTGGGACTTCCGGGCTATTGCATTTTTTGCTCTGTACCCTTTTGGGACCTCCCCTTTGATATAGCTTTGTTCCCGGGGGGCTTGGAGCTCTTTTGGTCGAATTTTTGAGCTGGTAAAAGGGAGCCGGTGGCGAGGGTTTGCTCTGGAGGCAATTTCTCGCCAAAGTGGGCCAAAGAAGTGACCCTTTTAACATGTAATGGTCCCTTTTGGCGTAAATAATGACTGGTTGGGGCCGGTCGGCGAGGTTGTGGAGGTCCCCAAAAGAACCGGGATGATTTTGAAATCTGGTCAGGAGGCTGGACCTTCATGGTAAAGTTGAAGCGTTCAGGGGCACTGTCACCCAATTTCCCCTTTTCGGCTTTCTGGGAAGCGATCGTATTTGGTCTTCTACCAGGGGCAAGCCGAAGGTCTGCCAAGGTGCGGGTTCCTCGCCATTCAAACGCGGGCTGCAAGGTGCAGAAATGTGCCTTGTGTGGCGAGGTGGGTCCCCTCGCCGCGTCCTGTGGTGTCATTCGATTGTCACCTGTGTGGTGATCTAGGTCACCCATTCAGCCGTGCCCTCGTTCCTTCTCTAATGCCATGGCCAGCAGGGTGGAGGGGAGCCGCGAGGAAGTTCTTGGCGGTGCAACTTCTGCGGGGGTTTTGGCGGTGGCGGCGGGGGGAGGAGCTGGAGGGGTCGATGAGGAATGGCAGGGCTAGGGGTCCCTTTACCAGCGGAGGCAGGAAAGGGGCGTCAGGAGGGCAGGGGGCAGGAGGACTCAGGAAACTGGGGTAAATGGCTTCCCCCTCCTCCGAGGCGACGGCCCATGTCACTGAGGCCCCGGGGGAGGAAGCGGTGAATGAGGAGATCAGTCGGATGGAGAATGAGGAAGTGGCCTGATCTCTCAGATGCCTCACAATATGAAAGTTTTGATGAGGATGGAGGGGAACAGCCAAAAGAAATGGGTGACAAGGGTACCAAGAGTGCCAAAAGTAAAAAAAAAAAAGAAAAAAGGTGGAAAAATCTTCTTTCCCTGACCAAGGTGCCTAAGGAAGGTCCACCGACTCCCCTCTGATCCCCCTCTCCAACGGTTCCAAGCCCTTGACGACCCTGCTGAGACGGGGGTCGGGGGTGAGGTTCCGGAGGTAAAAATCTGGTGGGTCTTTGGGAGGGGGCGGAGTCCCTTATCCAGAGGGTGTGCCTTCCTCGGGAGGTGGGGCTGACCCTGCGTCCGGAGATGAGAAAGAGGTGGGGGAGATGGATACCTCTGTCTCTTTGAAAAAGAGAGGGGGGGCTTCATCGTCCGGAGTGAGCGGGCTAGGAAAAAGGGTGGGGGGAAGAAAAAGGCCATCTAACTCGATCACTCATGATGGCGGCACCCACCCGTTGACTCTGGCGACCATTAATGTCACTAGTATAAAAGTCTGATGCGGCTAGATTTGCGGCCTTTGATTTTCTCACCCGATTTGAGGCTAACATTTTGTTTTTGCAGGAGACCAGACCTACGGATATGGGGGCCATACGCAAGGCGGAGAGTGAGTGGAGGTGCGGGTCCTCGTACTGGTCTCTTGCGGCCGAGCCGTGTAGCGGGGTGGCAGTCCTTTTTAAGACTGCATCGGTTGAATGCCGAGAGTTATCGAGGTAGAAATGGGTAGGTGCCTGGTCTTAGGCGTCTTCATGAGGGGACAGGAGCTTCGGCTCATTAACATCTATGGTCCACAGTCAAAGTGGGACTGTAAATGTCTCTTCCTGAAGATTAAGCCCTATCTTTTTACGAGCCGGCAGGTGGTCTTTGGAGGTGACTTTAATACTGTCACAAGGCTTTGTGATAGGGGAGGCTCCATTGACCGGCTGGCTTATGATAGTAATACTCTTAATAGTATAGCTAGTGACGCTCGCCTGGTGGATGTCCACATCCGGCACACCCAGGTCACTGTGGTTTCACCTTTCATAGAGGTAGCTGTAGGTCTAGGATAGACAGGTTTTTTTTGAAGGAGGAAGCCATCTCTTCAGCAGTGTCCATTGTTGAGGTGGAGTTCTCCGATCACTGTCTGATTTATTTTTCTCTTAATGTTTCAGAAACCCCCTCGGATGGGAAAGGGACTATGGAAGCTGAATTCATCCCTCTTGGAAGAAGCAGAGATAAGACAATCCTTTGAGGACTTTCTTCAGAGCCAGGTACCTCTTTTGGATCTCTGTAGCGATAAGTCAGAGTGGTGGGAGATCTTCAAGGAACAGGTTGCGAGTTTCTTCCACCAGCTCTTGAGCCACAGGAGCCTGAGCAGGTACCGCCTGTATCAGGAACTGAGGAGGAAACTTGAACATCTCGTCTCAGCTGGAGGTGACCGTGAGGAGATCTCCAGAGTGAAGTCTTTACTCAAGAGGTGTCAGTACGATAGGCACACATCTTTGGTTTTTGAGAGGGATTTCGGGGGGTACGCTCGCCCGACCCTACAGAAACTGTAAGATGTCAGTGAGTTGTAAGGTGGTGACAGGTTTGGTCGACGATACGGGTTCCCTGAACAGATCCAAATCAGGGATCCTGGAGGTGATCAGATCTTACTACTCACACCTCTTGGGGAAGAGGGATCTGGATCGGAACGTGATGTCGGCTTTCCTGGCCGAAGCCATCCTGAGCCCGGGGAAGGCCCCTCGCTTCACGTTTTGACAGAGGCAATCAGGGAAGAGGAAGTGCGACTGGCCATTGATGGGCTTCGGCCTAAGAAATCGCCAGGTCCGGATGACTTAACATCCGAGTTTTATAAGACCTTTAGGGACTCCTTGGTCCCCCTCTTGACTGAGGTGTTTAACGAGTGTCTTTCCTCGGGCGCTCTTTCCCAGTCAATGAGGCTGTCAGCCCTGATTATCCTGTCAAAGGGTAAGGACTCGTCCCGTATTGAGAATTGGCGTCCCATAGCGCTTCTCAATACGGACCGGAAGGTTCTGGCAAAGGTGCTGTTCAAACGGCTGGTGAAGTTTGCACCTTGGCTCCTTTCGGGGGCCAGCACTGCTCTGTTCCAGGCCGCAGCACTTTTAGTGCAGTACTTGGTGTCCGAGAGGCAGTGGAGCAGGGTAGGGCGGGTCACTGGAAGGGGTATTTGCTGTCTTTAGATCAGGCGAAGGCTTTTGATCGGGTTAACCACGAGTACCTCTGGTCCATCCTTCTGAGGTACGGTCTGCCTGGGGGGTTTGTAAATTGGCTAAAGATCCAGTATGAGGGGGAAGAAACTTTCCCGCTCGTGAATGGTTGGTCTGGCTGCCCTTTTGAGGTTGGGTCTGGGGTCCGCTAGGGCTGTCCGTTGAGCCCACTGTTATACGTGTTCGCGATAGATCCCCTTTTAAGGAGGATTGAGCGCGGGCCGTTGGCGGGAGTCAGGATGGACAGGCGGCCCCAGAAGCCACTCTGAGGGTGGTAGGTATGCCGATGACGTCTCCTTTTCGTATCCTTGGGTGAGGAGGCGGAGTGGGTCATGTCTGAGGTTGGTCGCTACTCGGAGGCTTCTGGGTCCAGAATTTAATCAGGAAAAGTGTGAGAGTCTCTGGCTGGGAGGGGAGACCCTAGTTTTGGTCTCCTGGACGCTCTTCCAGAGCTTCAGGCATCAGCAAAAATCCTAGGCATCGAATTTGGCCCGGGGGACTACCCCCAGCAAAATTGGGAGGGCAGACTCAAGAACACCGCCCAGCAGGTGGACCAATGGAAGGGTTGGTCTTTGACCCTGAGGGAAAGGGTTAGCCTGGTTAAGGGTTTTTTGCTACCCTTGTTAATATACCTGGGCAGTGTCTGCATGTTGCCAGAGCCGCTCTGGACACGGGTCTACAGCCTGTTTTTCCAAATGTTATGGGAAATAGGCTGAACCTAGTCAAGCGAGAGGTCACATATCGCACAAGGAGACTAGGAGGGTTGGGTATGGTCAACCCAGTGGTGTTTCTAGTAAACACTTTTGTCAAGACTAACATCGCCAACCTCTGGTCAGAGAGGGCTCCTCCGTGGGTATTCTCCTGCAGGGGATGGCTTCGGCCCTTCTTCCAGGAATGGGAGACAGGAGGGCAAGTGAAGGACCTGCGCACACCGCATGGGCATCTCCCGGCTTACGCTACCCCGGTTCTGAAGGTGATCCGCCGGTGGGGTCTGGGAATGTGGGAGATCAGGACCATGTCGAGGAAATTCCTTGACAGGAGGGTCCTGTAGACCCATTTCCAGAAGCCTCTGGTGCTCAAAGATTGCCCAAGTCGGGATCTGGAGGGCGGGCTGAGGTTATTGAATTCTCCACGGGTCCCCTTGAAGTTTTGGGACTTGGCTTGGCGCTGCTTCCACGGGAAACTGTATGTAAGGGACAACCTGAAGTGTAGGAACTCCTAAGATCGGGGTTGTCCCCGTGAGGAGTGTTGCGACACGCTGGAAAGCATGGAGCACTTCCTCCTTCAGTGTCCTTTTAATGCAGGGGTTTACAACAGGGTGGGTGCTTCCATAGGCTGGCCTCGGCTGGCACACCTTTCCTATGCCGAGTGGGCGTATGGGGCATTCGGATCCCTGGGTGGCCGAGATCGGGGCACTTTATTTCTAGTCAGTTTAGTCGTCAAGATTTACACGTGGAATGCACGGTGCTTAGTGTCAACTCAGCATAAAATCCTCCCCCGGGACGAGGTTGTTGGGAACATTCTGGGTGGCCTGGTGAAGGTGCGCTCTCTGGAGTATGACAGGCTGGGTGCAGCGAGGGCCTCTCTTCTCTGGAGAGGGTTCTCATTTAATGTACCCTAGGGCCTAGATAAGCAGGTAAGTGGTAGGGACAGGTAGATAGCTTCAGTAGGGACAGGTAGATAGTTAGGGACAGGACAGGGACAGCCGAGGGACAGTTAGGTAGGCACGCGGTGAGTTAGGTAGGGCAGTAGGGTCAGGCAGGGAGAGACAGGGAAAGGTAGGTAGATAAATAGGGACAGATGTTTAGGCAGGTAGGGACGGCTGGTAGAGTAAGGATTGTTAGGATAGAAGCCTGTCATCTCCGGGTTCCTGGTGGTGGGCTCGGGGCTTCTCACTATCAGATTTTTGTTTTGCCGAAGTGAATTACTGATATAGGGCTTACAGGCCCCAATCCTGGCTCTGGGGAAGTGTTGTAATATAGAGAGTTAGGTTGTATTGTATTGTATCGTACTGTATTGTAAGATGTTCCTGGAGGTCATGAGTTCCTCAGTGAAGCTTATTTTTGTATTGTGTGGGGGGTTTTATGGTGGTGGGAGGGGGTTGGTGGTAGGTTTGTTATCGTTGTATTTGCTGTGTAACTAAAAAAAAAAAATATATATATATATATATATATAAGGAAAAAAATTGTGTGTTTTAGATAGATGTGTTTTAAGCCAGGTGGCTTTTGTGTTTCTTTTTGGGCGATGGAGCAGAGTTTTCTTTGTCAGGTTTGGTGTGAAGTGTGTATGTGGTATTAATAAAATGTTTCTTCTCTCCTTGGGTGACGTAACCTGGGGAGGAGGAGATCTGGAGGAAACAAAAAGTGAGATGAAGTCGGCTGCAATTCTAGGCTGAAGTCGCCTTTCTCAGATCGCAGCCGCTAAGCAGCTTGAGGCTGGGCAAGTCCAGGAATGGGAGACCGGCCGGGAATCCCTGGTGCAGCATCAGAGAGAAAGATGGAGGAGGAAGCTTCTCTGAGGAAGAAGACAGAGTTTGTTTTGGGGGGGGGGTTGCTTTGAATGGGGGCAGTTATGCTGGACTTGGTCTGGGGGGGTAATGTTGGACTCAGACGGTTGTTTTGTTGGGGTTTGGATTTTTGTTCTTTATTAATTGTAAGTTTTGTATTTTTATAATAAAAGAGTTCACTCCATACAGATCTATACAGTCACCACTAGAGGGAGCGCACTACATACAGATCTATACAGTCACCACTAGGGGGAGCGCACTACATACAGATTTATACAGTCACCACTAGAGGGAGCGCACTACATACAGATATATACAGTCACCACTAGGGGGAGCGCACTACATACAGATTTATACAGTCACCACTAGAGGGAGCGCACTACATACAGATCTATACAGTCACCACTAGGGGGAGCGCACTACATACAGATTTATACAGTCACCACTAGAGGGAGCGCACTACATACAGATCTATACAGTCACCACTAGGGGGAGCGCACTACATACAGATTTATACAGTCACCACTAGAGGGAGCGCACTACATACAGATCTATACAGTCACCACTAGGGGGAGCGCACTACATACAGATTTTTAAGTCCCCTCTGGGATGAACTCACTATATACAGGTTTATACAGCCACTGTTATATGAATATATACAGTTTGTAGTAAGGATCTACATCGGCATCTTGTGGCCATAACTGGTATTTTAGTTTCATAAGAAGTAATTGGTCCAATGCTTACATCACTGGCCAGATCATTAGCCTTCTTGGCACTCTGGTAGCCTGGGGTGATCAGTGCTGGGTAGCTGCCCTTCCCCCTCTGCTCTTCATATTCTTCTGTGTATTTTATCTAGGAGAGAAAAGAAAAGTGTCAGGGTCTGATGACACCGCTGTGGTGCAGGGGGAGTAGTGGCACTCACATCACTGTGGTGCTGTGCTCCAGACTTGGCATGTAAAATATCCTTTGTGTCCACGACACTGGTGTACTGCGAAACCCGCTCATCGTGCCCACGCTTGTACTCCACCTGTGATAGATAATACAGAAACACTGTGTGTACAGGATCGGGGGCACTTACGTTGCTGTGTACAGGATCGGGGGCACTTACGTTGCTGTGTACAGTTTCGGGGGCACTTACGTTGCTGTGTACAGGATCGGGGGCATTTACGTTGCTGTGTACAGGATCGGGGGCACTTACGTTGCTGTGTACAGGATCGGGGGCACTTACATACTGTGTACAGGATTGGGGCACTTACGTTGCTGTGTACAGGATCGGGGCACTTACATTGCTGTGTACAGGATCGGGGCACTTACATTCTGTGTCAGGATCGGGGGCACTTACGTTGCTGTGTACAGGATCGGGGGCACTTACGTTGCTGTGTACAGGATTGGGGCACTTACGTTGCTGTGTACAGGATCGGGGGCACTTACGTTGCTGTTACAGGATCGGGGGCACTTACGATTGCTGTGTACAGGATCGGGGGCACTTACTTGCTGTGTACAGGATCGGGGGCACTTACGTTGCTGTGTACAGGATCGGGGGCACTTACGTTGCTGTGTACAGGATCGGGGGGCACTTACGTTGCTGTGTACAGATGGGGCACTTACGTTGCTGTGTGTGGGGACACGGATCGGGGGCACTTACGTTGCTGTGTACAGGATCGGGGGCACTTACGTTGCTGTGTACAGGATTGGGGCACTTACGTTGCTGTGTACAGGATCGGGGCACTTACGTTGCTGTGTACAGGATCGGGGGCACTTACATTGCTGTGTACAGGATCGGGGGCACTTACGTTGCTGTGTACAGATCGGGGCACTTACATTGCTGTGTACAGGATCGGGGGGCACTTACGTTGCTGTGTACAGGATCGGGGCACTTACATTGCTGTGTACAGGATCGGGGCACTTACATTGCTGTGTACAGGATCGGGGGGCACTTACGTTGCTGTGTACAGGATTTGGGGCACTTACGTTGCTGTGTACAGGATTGGGGCACTTGCGTTGCTGTGTACAGGATCGGGGGGCACTTACGTTGCTGTGTACAGGATCGGGGGCACTTACGTTGCTGTGTACAGGATTGGGGGGCACTTACGTTGCTGTGTATGATGGGGCACTTACGCTGCTGTGTATGATGGGGCACTTACGCTGCTGTGTATAATGGGGCACTTACGCTGCTGTGTATGATGGGGCACTTACGCTGCTGTGTATGATGGGGCACTTACGTTGCTGTGTACAGGATCGGAGGGCACTTATGCTGCGGTGTATGATGGGGCACTTACGTTGCTGTGTACAGGATCGGGGGGCACTTACGTTCTGTGGTACAGGATCGGGGGGCACTTACGTTGCTGTGTACAGGATCGGGGACACTTACGTTGCTGTGTACAGGATCGGGGGGCACTTACGTTGCTGTGTACAGGATCGGGGGCACTTACGTTGCTGTGTACAGGATCGGGGACACTTATGTTGCTGTGTACAGGATCGGGGACACTTACGTTGCTGTGTACAGGATCGGGGACACTTACGTTGCTGTGTACAGGATCGGGGGGCACTTACGTTGCTGTGTAACAGGATCGGGGCACTTAACTTGCTGTGTACAGGATCGGGGCACTTACGTTGCTGTGTACAGGATCGGGGGCGCTTACGCTGCGGTGTATGATGGGGCACTTATGTTGCTGCGTACAGGTTGGGGCACTAAACGTTGCTGTGTACAGGATCGAGGGGCACTTACGTTGCTGTGTACAGGATCGGGGGTACTTACACTGTGGTGTATGATGGGGCACTTACTTTGCTTGTGTACGGATCGGGCACTTACGTTGCTGTGTTACAGGATCGGGGGTACTTACACTGTGGTGTATGACGGGGCACTTACGTTGCTGTGTACAGGATCGGGGGCACTTACGTTGCTGTGTACAGGATCGGGGGCACTTACGCTGCGGTGTTGATGGGGCACTTATGTTGCTGTGTACAGGATTGGGGGCACTTACGTTGCTGTGTACAGGATCGGGGGCACTTACGTTGCTGTGTACAGGATCGGGGGGTAACTTACGTTGCTGTGTACAGGATCGGGGGCACTTACGTTGCTGTGTACAGGATCGGGGGTACTTACGTTGCTGTGTACAGGATCGAGGGTACTTACACTGTGGTGTATGACGGGGCACTTACATTGCTGTGTACAGGATCGGGGCACTTACGTTGCTGTGTACAGGATCGGGGGCACTTACGTTGCTGTGTACAGGATCGGGGTACTTACACTGGTGTATGACGGGGCACTTACATTGCTGTGTACAGGATCGGGGCACTTACGTTGCTGTGTACAGGATCGGGGTACTTACACTGTGGTGTATGACGGGGCACTTACTTTGCTGTGTACAGGATCGGGGGGCACTTACGTTGCTGTGTACAGGATCGGGGGGCACTTACGTTGCTGTGTACAGGATCGGGGGTACTTACACTGTGGTGTATGACGGGGCACTTACTTGCTGTGTACAGGATCGGGGCACTTACGTTGCTGTGTACAGGATCGGGGGCACTTACGTTGCTGTGTACAGGATTGGGGCACTTACGTTGCTGTGTACAGGATTGGGGCACTTACGTTGCTGTGTACAGGATTGGGGGGCACTTACGTTGCTGTGTACAGGATCGGGGGGCACTTACGTTGCTGTGTACAGGATCGGGGACACTTATGTTGCTGTGTACAGGATCGGGGACACTTACGTTGCTGTGTACAGGATCGGGGACACTTACGTTGCTGTGTACAGGATCGGGGGCACTTACGTTGCTGTGTACAGGATCGGGGGCACTTACGTTGCTGTGTACAGGATCGGGGCACTTACGTTGCTGTGTACAGGATCGGGGGCGATTACGCTGCGGTGTATGATGGGGCACTTATGTTGCTGCGTACAGGATTGGGGCACTTACGTTGCTGTGTACAGGATCGGGGGGCACTTACGTTGCTGTGTACAGGATCGGGGGTACTTACACTGTGGTGTATGACGGGGCACTTACTTTGCTGTGTACAGGATTGGGGCACTTACGTTGCTGTGTACAGGATCGGGGGTGCTTACGCTGGGCGTATGATGGGGCACTTACGTTGGTGTGTACAGGATCGGGGGCACTTACGTTGCTGTGTACAGGATCGGGGGGCACTTACGTTGTTGTGTACAGGATCGGGGTGCTTACGCTGGGGTATGAGGACTTATTGCTGTGTACAGATGGGGCACTTACGTTGCTGTGTACAGGATCGGGGGCACTTACGTTGCTGTGTACGATCGGGGATTACGTGCGGGTGAGGGCACTTACGTTGCTGTGTACAGGATCGGGGGTGCTTACGCTGCGGCGTATGATGGGGCACTTACGTTGCTGTGTACAGGATCGGGGGCACTTACGTTGTGTGTACAGGATCGGGGGTGCTTACGCTGCGGTGTATGATGGGGCACTTACGTTGGTGTGTACAGGATCGGGGGCACTTACGTTGCTGTGTACAGGATCGGGGGCACTTACGTTGCTGTGTACAGGATCGGGGGTGCTTACGCTGCGGCGTATGATGGGGCACTTACGTTGCTGTGTACAGGATCGGGGGCACTTACGTTGCTGTGTACAGGATCGGGGGTGCTTACGCTGCGGTGTATGATGGGGCACTTACGTTGGTGTGTACAGGATCGGGGGCACTTACGTTGCTGTGTACAGGATCGGGGGGCACTTACGTTGCTGTGTACAGGATCGGGGGTGCTTACGCTGCGGTGTATGATGGGGCACTTACGTTGGTGTGTACAGGATCGGGGGCACTTACGTTGCTGTGTACAGGATCGGGGGGCACTTACGTTGCTGTGTACAGGATCGGGGGTGCTTACGCTGCGGCGTATGATGGGGCACTTACGTTGCTGTGTACAGGATCGGGGGCACTTACGTTGCTGTGTACAGGATCGGGGGTGCTTACGCTGCGGTGTATGATGGGGCACTTACGTTGGTGTGTACAGGATCGGGGGCACTTACGTTGCTGTGTACAGGATCGGGGGGCACTTACGTTGCTGTGTACAGGATCGGGGGTGCTTACGCTGCGGCGTATGATGGGGCACTTACGTTGCTGTGTACAGGATCAGGGGCACTTACGTTGCTGTGTACAGGATCGGGGGTGCTTACGCTGCGGTGTATGATGGGGCACTTACGTTGCTGGCCAGCTGAGCCGCTTTCCGTGCTGTCTGGTAGGCTGGGGTGATCATGGCCGGGAAGCTTCCTTTCCTGATCTGCTCCTCGTACTCCTCTGTATATTGCACCTGGAGGGAAACATCGTCATATGGAGCGAGTATCACATGGAAAGTCCCTGATGAAACCCGCCACATGGGGCTGTCACTGGCGGCCCCCGCTCAGGTGATGACACTATGGCATTGAATAGGAGCTGATTGAACGGCTCGTTCCCCGCAGTTTTGGGCTTCATGCGGACATTCCTAGGTCAGTCTGGGTGTAAACTATAGATGGGGCCATCGGGCGTCCGTCTCCAGACAACCTTACACCCAGATCCCCCACCACTTTGCTTCCTGAGGGTCTCACATTATTTATGGTCTCCTGCGCCTGCTCGATGCGCACCATGTCCGGGTCCACGTTAGACAGCCACGATTCACCCTCCTCACATACATTCTGGGGGAAAAAAAAAAAAAAATCATTGGACATCAGAAGCGGCACCCGATCCCCCGACCCCAATGTGTGCACAAAGTGCTGAGGTACCTGCTTCATGGCATGCTGGGATTTGTAGTTCTGATCGTGCTCGATACCTTTCATGTCCCAGTGGAAAATGGACTTGAATCGTTCTCCGTCCTCCCGATATTTAATCTATGGATACAAAGTAACGTGGGATAAATGTCCTGCTGGTCCGAGGTCCATAAACTGCACATCCAGAGCAGCAACCTCACAATACACCCTGGGGCGGACACAGACGCTGGACATAACGCCGAGCAATGTCTGAACGACGCCGTACACACGTTCTACCTTATGTCGTTTCTTGGTTTGGAAACCCTGGGGTGGCTAAAAGTAATTTGTTCATTTTTGGGGTGGGCTTCATTGGGAAGACACCCTCGCTCTGTCATAGAAGATGCCGGCGGCCGAGACACCGGGAAATCACGGCAAAGCCGCTGGTGAGAAAAGGGCTGCCACATCCAGCTCCAGAGGGTCCGCATCGGATTAAAAGCGCTGTGTGCACGTAGCCATAGACACGTGGGGCGCTGGAGGAGTCTGGTGGAGCCGCTCTGCCCCCAGAAACTCCTGAAAAATCACTACAAAAACACTTGAAAGAATCTTCCTATTAATTTCTATTGTAAAACCACTTTGCCGTTCATATCGGAAAAAGTCTTTTGTGCGTTTTTTCTGTTTTTGGTTTCAAAAAATGCCAGTAGGGAAAAAAAGAAAGAGCCGGTCACTTCTAGGAAGCAGCGACTGAGGAAAAAGCTCCAAATCATGTGCTGGATGCAAAAAAGAATTTTTCCAAAAACTCCCCAGTGTTATGTGCCACTGAGATTATTTTTTAGGAAGTTTTAAGGTACATTTCCACGTTCTGGAATACATCCAGAATAGCTGCGGATTGAACGCTGCGTACAGCCGCAGCATTTAATCCGCAGCGTCCAGATGTTACAGCATAATGGAAGGGACTTGAAGAAATCCCGTCTCCACTATGCGTCCTAAAACGCGGGTGACACACCCATGAATCTGGACATGCGTACGCCTGCGTTTTAAGAGTAAACATGCCTAGACGGCTGGTTTCACATTAGCGTTTTTGTGCGCAGCGAATCTGCGCAAGCGTTATGCACCCCTATGTTTAGCATAGGGGCGCATGAACGTGCGTTTGCATGCGTATTTGCATCCGTTACCACTTGCGCACGAGGCGCAACGCACAACGACGGAAATGTGAAACTAGCCTTACCCTGGCTGTCTCTTCTGCAGCAAGTCCTGGTCCTATCCTCTACCTGTTTAACAGCAAAAGTATTTAGAATAAAAATAAAGTTTTAATAAATAAACAAATGACCTTTATAATAATAATAACAGAAAGTGTTTATGTGGCGCCCCTGAGGGTCCAGTCGCCACAGAGGTACTGCATCTCAGCCAGAGATGTGGTATCCCATCTTTCAGGTAAGATGGAGACACCAACCTGGCTCTGACAACCCTGCATCCATCACACACACTAGTAGCAGTACTACTTCATGCCTGCTAGCTAGGAAAGGGTGTTAGATGGTGGGTGGAGCTGGGGGGTTAGAGCAGGAGAATAGAGGGAAGTAAGAGAGAGTCTTCCCATAGGGGAAGAAGGGGAAAGACGTGCATAGGCAATTTTCCCGTAGGGGAAGGCTGGAAGAGATAGAACCGTGCAGCAGGCTCCAGGTCCTAAGGAGCTGCTGACAGACAGAAGGACAGCAAGAAGGTTCCTTGTAGGGAAAAGGTATTTCTCAGAGGCACGGCTGAGCAGAAGGCTACTCGTGGGGCTCGTTCCAGGCTGACGGACGTCAGCTGGGAGAATCCAGGTCGCAGAAGGGTCTCAGCCCCTAGACTAGTGGAGCGTACAACAGAACTCAGCTAGCAAGCCGACAGCTGTGGCAACTTTAGGGGTCACAGCCAACAACCACAATCATCTTCTCCGGGAAGGCAGCTATATAGAATCAAGGAAACGCCTGGGTCACGTTGTACGACAGGATTCGCAGCTGCTGGACTCAGAAACTGTTTGTGTGGTGCTGGGAAGGAAGTAGGAGCAGGAATCAGCACAGTGAGATGGCCAGGGAAGGCACATACTGACAGGGAGCTCTAGAAAGGTGTTCTCCATCTGCCTGGAAGTTGGCTGGATTCCTCACCTTGAGGACATGGCACCAAGCGGGCACCTGTGTGCTCCAGAACTGTGAGTAAAGCTTTGGAAACTGCATCTGACTGTGTCTTCTCAAGTTCTTCCTGCGGCACTCCACACTGCTACATATCCCAGCACCATTACCCTCTACAACATCTCTCTGCCCTCGGACAACAAGCTCTGCCTGTGGAGAGCTATTCCAACCCTGCTGCATCACACCACCAGTCCCAGAGGATCTGCACTGCAGCGCTGGTCACTTCTGACCAGAAACCACAGGTGGCGCCACGAACACTTCAATACAAACTCTTTATCATCCCCTGTAAATATTCCCATTTTATTGGACGCCCAGGGCCACGGACCGGGTCACTGCTGCTGTGACACATTCCTTTAAGACACCGGCCCGGTACCGAGTAACCCACTGCCCTGGTGGGCGATCCATTTGTACAGACGCTAATACTTCACATCACAATCTGGCCGCAAAGTAGAAAAAACAAAGTAAGCTTAAAAACCTCAATGTATGAATAAGCCCCCATAGTATGTCACGTACACAACTATGTATATGCAGTGCTCAGCATAAATTAGTACACCCCACAGATGTGTCAGAAAACCCTTAGTTTCCTTTCAAAATTAACATTTTCTGTGAGACACCGTACTACAAAATAATCCCACAAATGTGGCGCCATTGATTACAAACAAGATTTGTTATTTTGCACCCAAAAAATAATTTTCCTAACAATTTTGTTCAAGACAATGTTGCAAAAATGAGTACACTATTAAGAGCAAAGCTAAAGTTTAGACAACAAAATTTTATCTAACAAGAATTGTCCCCAGGTCAGTCTAATTCTTTATAGTGAAAATATATCGTCGCACTACCGTGATGGTGCACAAGTAGGTTTCCCAACCCGTGTATAGTAAGGTAGATAAACTTGGCACTCAACTTATAGATGATAATCCCAAATTTTTTATTGCAGTCACAGAGCAGATGACGTTTCGGTCCAATAAGGGCCTTCCTCAGTCTGACAGCAATATGGAGGATGTTACAAACAAAAGAAAAACAATAAATGAAATAAAATTCTAACAAAAGTAATGCAAAGGAGTACTATATACATATATACATATGTCCAAAGAACCAAACCAGAGAAGAGTAACAGGGAGGTGAGCACCTATGGTGGATTTTAATATCAGGTGAAGATATAGTATAGTGTTGTGATAAAAAGGTTCCAATACTTACCCGACTGCTTGTGGCGAAGGAGTAGTGTGAATAAAGGCAGCTTGCCTGAGAGGAAGATATAGTGCTATATCATATCTATAGATAGGTGTAGTCCTAAATAGGACATTCCAGTATATATTCCTGATCATGAACAAAGATTAGGTACTAAATACCTTAATAGAAAGACCCTCCTATAGTTAGTTCCTGGTATGCCCTTCTTATGGGGTAGTCTCTAGTCGAGATCTAGGAAGTAGAGTAATAAAGATTTTTGTCTAATATGAGGAGAAAAGAGGGGTCTGGAGATATGTAGGTATAAGGACTTACACAATCCTAACCGGGATCAGGTACTGTGGGCCGCAGTGGCTCCTTGATAACCTAGAATATCAGAAGATGGATGGTATTGAAGAACTAGAATGGATATGTAGCGGAGTGCTCAGTATACAGCTTGTAACATTGTGCAGCTCATAGGGGTGATATACCAGGCTGTATGGGAGAAATGGTGTATAATGCATAGATACTGAGCGGCTGGGATAATGCTCACAGAAAATAACATTCAGCTTGTGCAGCACATGGGGGTGACAATGGGCCATATACCAGGCAGTGTGGGAGAAATGGTTGAGTAATGAGCAGTTAGAGTATTGCAAAGACGGGTATGGTTGTTAACTATAGGAAGGAGGATATAACACATTGGTGGCAGTTACTGCCATTGTCACCCCCATGTGCTGCACAAGCTGAATGTTATTTTCTGTGAGCATTATCCCAGCCGCTCAGTATCTATGCATTATACACCATTTCTCCCATACAGCCTGGTATATCACCCCTATGAGCTGCACAATGTTACAAGCTGTATACTGAGCACTCCGCTACATATCCATTCTAGTTCTTCAATACCATCCATCTTCTGATATTCTAGGTTATCAAGGAGCCACTGCGGCCCACAGTACCTTATCCCGGTTAGGATTGTGTAAGTCCTTATACCTACATATCTCCAGACCCCTCTTTTCTCCTCATATTAGACAAAAATCTTTATTACTCTACTTCCTAGATCTCGACTAGAGACTACCCCATAAGAAGGGCATACCAGGAACTAACTATAGGAGGGTCTTTCTATTAAGGTATTTAGTACCTAATCTTTGTTCATGATCAGGAATATATACTGGAATGTCCTATTTAGGACTACACCTATCTATAGATATGATATAGCACTATATCTTCCTCTCAGGCAAGCTGCCTTTATTCACACTACTCCTTCGCCACAAGCAGTCGGGTAAGTATTGGAACCTTTTTATCACAACACTATACTATATCTTCACCTGATATTAAAATCCACCATAGGTGCTCACCTCCCTGTTACTCTTCTCTGGTTTGGTTCTTTGGACATATGTATATATGTATATAGTACTCCTTTGCATTACTTTTGTTAGAATTTTATTTCATTTATTGTTTTTCTTTTGTTTGTAACATCCTCCATATTGCTGTCAGACTGAGGAAGGCCCTTATTGGACCGAAACGTCATCTGCTCTGTGACTGCAATAAAAAATTTGGGATTATCATCTATAAGTTGAGTGCCAAGTTTATCTACCAGTCTAATTCTTTATAACACCGGTGTCCAGCATACGGGCAACTACAACAGGGTGATGCCATTTCATACTGTCAGCAATGGCACCACATGGAAGAGAAATGTCACAAGACCTGAGAAAGGTGAAGGCTACAAGAAAATCAAAGAATCTTTACCTATCAGTCAGATTCTGGAGCAAAAGTGATACAGAAATGTAATAAAGATGGAGCTGCAGCATCTCACAGAGACGTCCAGTGCCCACGGAAGTCACCACCTAAACTGGAGCGTCTCCTGATAAGAAGTGAAAAAAATCCATATGTAAGTTCCCTGCAGTTCCCTAAAGAAGTAGAAAGCCAAACTGGGCAACACAATCATAGAATCATAGAATGGTAGAGTTGGAAGGGACCTCCTGGGCCATCTGGGCCAACCCCCTGCTCAAAGCAGGATTCTCTAAATCATCCCAGACCGAAATCAAGCAGAGGAACAGCAGCATGGGAGGAAAAAAGCCCAGCCCAGCCACAAAAAAGCCGCCTACAATGTGTCAGGGCCCAGGGTGAGAAAAATGGAGATACTGGGAGTGTGGATAGGTAAGACCAAGAGAAATGAAATCACAAAGGTGAGGAGGACAAAGAAAAACTGCACGGAGCCTACAGTGAGACATGGTGGGGGCCGTGTCCTTATGTGGGGACACATGAGCTGCTGGTGTCAGGACGCACATGAGCTGCTGATGTCGGGGGGGGACATAAGCTGCTGGTGTTGGGGGAGGACATAAGCTGCTGGTGTTGGGGGGCACTTGAGCTGCTGGTGTTGAGGGGCACATAAGCTGCTGGTGTTGTGGGGGCACATGAGCTGCTGGTGTTGGTTGCTTCATGTCGTTGATAAACTTTGGCAGGTTCAACCATAACTCCCAAATATGACGCCCTCTGTCTTGGAGTTATATGTGACACAGAACTTTTCCTTTAGTCCCTATATCTAATCACTACTCACTCGTGTCATCTGCATCTTAAAAACATCTCTAAAATCCAAATTTTCTCACCTTTGAAACTGTTAAAACTCTTACTGTTTCTCTTATTCATTCTCATCTGGACTATTGTAACTGTCTACTAATCAGTCTCCCTATAACCAAACTCTCTCCTCTCCAATCCATCCTGAATGCGGCAGCCAGGATCATATTTCTGTCCGGCCGCATCACCGATGCCTCCACCCTGTGCCAGTCACTGCACTGGTTACCCATCCACTACAGAATACAATATAAACTTATCTCTCTCACCAATGAAGCACTCCACAGTGATGCACCACCCTACATCTCCTCCTCATCTCTGTCTACCACCCTAACCGTCCTCTCTACAGTGCTGCTCCACCCTACATCTCCTCATCTCTGTCTATCCCCTACCCGTCCTCTCCAAAGTGCTACACCGCCCTACATCTCATTTCTTTCTACCACTCTACCCGTCCTCGCCACAGTTCTGCACTGACCCACATCTCCTCATCTCTATCACTTACCCGTCCTCTCCACGGAGCTGCACCGCCCTACATCTCCTGCTCATCTATATCACCTACCCGTCCTCTCCACAGTGCTGCACCGCCCTACATCTCCTCCTCATCTCTATCACCTACCCATCCTCTCCACTGTGCTGCACCGCCCTACATCTCCTCCTCATCTCTATCACATACCCGTCCTCTCCACGGAGCTGCACCGCCCTACATCTCCTGCTCAACTCTATCACCTACCAGTCCTCCACAGTGCTACACCACCATACATCTCATCTCTATGGGTGAGTTTCCACGGTCAGGAAACGCTGCGTGTTTGGCGCTGTGCGCTGGCGCAGCGCCAAACACGCAGCGTCCAGATGTTACAGCATAGTGGAGGGGATTTCAAGAAATCCCGTCTCCACTATGCGTAACAATACGCAGGTGGCAGACCTGCGTAAACGGACATGCGGCGCGTCTTTTCAGACCGCAGCATGTCCTCGCGTATTGCGGCGACGGTGCGTCGCCGCAACTGAATTTAACACAGGGCTATGTAGCCCTGCGTTCTTTCCGGAGGTGTTCCGGAGGTGTCCTGAACACCTCCGGAAAGATCGTGCGTCATAAAGGGGGCGGGGCTTAGACGGAGCGGAATTTCCGCTCCGTCCAAAGCGCTGTGGTTCCGGACCATGGAACCACAGCCTATCACCTACCCGTCCTCTCCACAGTGCTGCACCGCCCTACATCTCCTCCTCATCTCTATCACCTACCCTTCCTCTCCACAGTGCTGCACCGCCCTACATCTCCTCATCTCTATCACCTACCCGTCCTCTCCACAGTGCTGCACTGCCCTACATCTCCTCCTCATTTCTATCACCTACCCGTCCTCTCCACAGTGCTGCACCGCCCTACATCTCCTCCTCATCTCTATCACCTACCCGTCCTCTCCACAGTGCTGCACCGCCCTACATCTCCTCCTCATCTCTATCACCTACCTGTCCTCTCCACAGTGCTGCACCGCCCTACATCTCCTCCTCATCTCTATCACCTACCCTTCCTCGCCACAGTGCTGCACCGCCCTACATCTCCTCATCTCTATCACCTACCCGTCCTCTCCACAGTGCTGCACCGCCCTACATCTCCTCATTTCTATCACCTACCCGTTCTCTCCACAGTGCTGCACCGCCCTACATCTCCTCCTCATCTCTATCACCTACCCATCCTCTCCACAATGCTGCACCTCCCTACATCTCCTCCTCATCTATACCACCTACCCGTCCTCTCCACAGTGCTACACCGCCCTACATCTCCTCCTCACCTATATCACCTACCAATCCTCTCCACTGTGCTGCACTGCCCTACATCTCCTCCTCATCTCTATCACCTACCCGTCCTCCACAGTGCTACACCACCATACATCTCCTCCTCATCTCTATCACCTACCCTTCCTCTCCACAGTGCTGCACCGCCCTACATCTCATCTCTATCACCTACCCGTCCTCTCCACAGTGCTGCACTGCCCTACATCTCCTCCTCATTTCTATCACCTACCCGTCCTCTCCACAGTGCTGCACCGCCCTACATCTCCTCCTCATCTCTATCACCTACCCGTCCTCTCCACAGTGCTGCACCGCCCTACATCTCCTCTCATCTCTATCACCTACCTGTCCTCTCCACAGTGCTGCACCGCCCTACATCTCCTCCTCATCTCTATCACCTACCCTTCCTCGCCACGTGCTGCACCCCCTACATCTCCTCATCTCTATCACCTACCCGTCCTCTCCACAGTGCTGCACCGCCCTACATCTCCTCATTTCTATCACCTACCCGTTCTCTCCACAGTGCTGCACCGCCCTACATCTCCTCCTCATCTCTATCACCTACCCATCCTCTCCACAATGCTGCACCTCCCTACATCTCCTCCTCATCTATACCACCTACCCGTCCTCTCCACAGTGCTACACCGCCCTACATCTCCTCCTCATCTCTATCACCTACCAATCCTCTCCACTGTGCTGCACTGCCCTACATCTCCTCCTCATCTCTATCACCTACCCGTCCTCCACAGTGCTACACCACCATACATCTCCTCCTCATCTCTATCACCTACCCTTCCTCTCCACAGTGCTGCACCGCCCTACATCTCATCTCTATCACCTACCCGTCCTCTCCACAGTGCTGCACTGCCCTACATCTCCTCCTCATTTCTATCACCTACCCGTCCTCTCCACAGTGCTGCACCGCCCTACATCTCCTCCTCATCTCTATCACCTACCTGTCCTCTCCACAGTGCTGCACCGCCCTATATCTCCTCCTCATCTCTATCACCTACCTGTCCTCTCCACAGTGCTGCACCGCCCTACATCTCCTCATCTCTATCACCTACCCATCCTCTCCACAGTGCTGCTCACCCTACATATCCTCCTCATCTCTGTCTACCACCCTACCCGTCCTCTCCACAGTGCTGCATCCCCCTACATCTCCTCCTCATCTATATCACCTACCCGTTCTCTCCACAGTGCTGCACCGCCCTACATCTCTCTTCATCTCTATCACTTACCCGTCCTCTCCACAGTGCTGCACCACCCTACATCTCCTCATCATCACTGTCTACTACCTACCTGTCCTCTTCACAGTGCTGCACCGCCCTACATCTCCTCATCTCTGTCTACTACCTACCTGTCCTCTCCACAGTGCTGCACCACCCTACATCTCCTCCTCATCACTGTCTACTACCTACCTGTCCTGTCCACAGTGCTGCACCGCCCTATATCTCCTCCTCATCTCTATCACCTACCCGTCCTCTCCACAGTGCTGCACCGCCCTACATCTCCTCCTCATCTCTATCACCTACCCGTCCTATCCACAGTGCTGCACAGCCCTACATCTCCTCCTCATCTCTATCACCTACCTGTCCTCTCCACAGTGCTGCACCGCCCTACATCTCCTCCTCATCTCTTATCACCTACCTGTCCTCTCCACAGTGCTGCACTGCCCTACATCTCCTCATCTCTATCACCTACCCATTCTCTCCACAGTGCTGCACCGCCCTACATCTTCTCATTATCTCTATCACCTACCCGTCCTCACCACAATGCTGCACCGCCCTACATCTCCTCCTCATCTATATAACCTGCCCGTCCTCTCCACAGTACTGCACCTCCTACATCTCTTCCTCATCTATATCACCTGCCCGTCCTCTCCATAGTGCTGCACCTCCCTACATCTCCTCATCTCTATCACCTACCCATCCTCTCCACAGTGCTGCACCACCCTACATCTCCTCCTCATCTCTATCACCTACCCGTCCACTCCACAGTGCTGCACGGCACTACATCTCCTCCTCATCTCTATCACCAACCCGTCCTCTCCACAGTGCTGCATGGCCCTACATCCCCTCCTCATCTCTGTCTACCACCCACCTGTCCTCTCCACAGTGCTGCACCACCCTACATTTCCTCCTCATCTCTATCACCTACCCGTCCTCTCCACAGTGCTGCACCGCCCTACATCTCCTCATCTATATCACCTGCCCGTCCTCTCCACAGTGCTGCACCTCCCTATATCTCCTCCTCATCTCTATCACCTACCCGTCCTCTCCACAGTGCTGCACCGCCCAAAATCTCCTCATCTCTATCACCTACCTGTCCTCTCCACAGTGCTGCACCACCCTACATCTCCTCCTCATCTTTATCACCTACCCGTCCTTCCACAGTGCTGCACCGCCCTACATCTCCTCCTCATCTATATCACCTGCCCGTCCTCTCCACAGTGCTGCACCTCCCTACATCTCCTCCTCATCTCTATCACCTACCCATCCTCTCCACAGTGCTGCACCGCCCTACATCTCCTCATCTCTATCACCTACCTGTCCTCTCCACAGTGCTGCACCGCCCTACATCTCCTCCTCATCTCTATCGCCTACCCGTCCTCTCCACAGTGTTGCACCGCCCTACATCTCCTCATCTATATCACCTGCCCGTCCTCTCCACAGTGCTGCACCTCCCTACATCTCCTCCTCATCTCTATCACCTACCGTCCTCTCCACAGTGCTGCACCGCCCAACATCTCCTCCTCATCTCTATCACCTACCTTTTCTCTCCACAGTGCTGCACCACCCTACATCTCCTCCTCATCTATATCACCTGCCCGTCCTCTTCACAGTGCTGCACCGCCCTACATCTCCTCCTCATCTATATCACCTGCCCGTCCTCTCCACAGTGCTGCACCTCCCTACATCTCCTCCTCATCTCTATCACCTACCCATCCTCTCCACAGTGCTGCACCGCCCTACATCTCCTCATCTCTATCACCTACCTGTCCTCTCCACAGTGCTGCACCTCCCTACATCTCCTCCTCATCTCTATCACCTACCCGTCCTCTCCACAGTGCTGCACCGCCCTACATCTCCTCCTCATCTCTATCACCTACCTGTCCTCTCCACAGTGCTGCACCGCCCTACATCTCCTCCTCATCTCTATCGCCTACCCGTCCTCTCCACAGTGTTGCACCACCCTACATCTCCTCCTCATCACTGTCTACTAACTACCTGTCCTCTCCACAGTGCTGCACTGCCCTACATCTCCTCATCTCTATCACCTACCCGTCCTCTCCACAGTGCTGCACCGCCCTACATCTCCTCATCTCTATCACCTACCCGTCCTCTCCACAGTGCTGCACCGTCCTACATCTCCTCCTCATCTCTATCACCTACCCATCCTCTCCACAGTGGTGCACCTCCCTACATCTCCTCCTCATCTATATCACCTACCCTGTTGTGAATGGGTTTGAGATGAGTTCTGAGCAGAGGCTCCCTCTGGTGGTTACAAGCGGTGCTAGTGAAGATTGTGAGGACTGGGAATCAGGTGTTACTGACTGGTCTTATATAAGGGAGTCATTTTCCCATCAGGGTTGCCGGTGATCAATTGTTCTGGTCTGAATCCTTCATTCCAGTTTCCCTTGTAGCCTGCTGTGTCTGTCTGCATCTCCTGCTTACAGATAAGACTTTTGCTTCTTTTGTGTTTGTGCTATATTTTTGCATTTTGTACTGCACTTCTTTGGGGGCCTTCAGGGTCCCCTCCGGGGGCTTCTGCCCTCTCAGTTTAGTTCAGCCACTGAGTTTTGTTCTTTTGCTTTTTCCAGTTTTTTCAGTGGCTGCTGTTTTGATTTTGTTACACCAGAGAACTAATTTAGGTGGTAGAGGTCGTGTGATCTCAGGTGATTTTGAAATTAGTAGAGTTGGTGCTTTTCAGGGTTTTCTGGGATTGCAGTAAGTACCCTTCCTATCCTTTTCTATTTAGATAGTTTGGGCCCCAGCGTTTGCTCATACTATTTTCTTTCTGTGTCAGTATTTCCTCTTGTCTAACCGCCATTACATGTTTGGGGGCTTTCTATTATCTTTGGGGTTCTGCTCCGGGGCAGATAGCTTTCCTGTTTCTGTCTTTAGGTGTAGTTAGTTTCTCAGGCTGTGACGAGGCGTCTAGGACCAACGTAGGAACGCTCCACGGCTGCCTCTAGTTGTGGTGGTTAGTCAGGGTACTGCAATCTCATAGATTCCAACTGCTCTGGTGTATTGCCTTTTTGCCTGCTCTCCTCAGCTACCGAAACATAACAGTATCACCGGCCTAAAAAATTGAAAATTGTATGGTACTCACAGAAGGGAAAAATATTGTGAAAGAAAAAAGGTTGTCAGAGTTGTCAGAGATATTTTTCTGTTTGTTGCATTTTTTTTTTTTTTCTCTCTGTATCTCTGGGTGCTGGGGAGGATTTTTCTCCCAATGGAGTTTGCACAGTTGTCTGGCCGTGTGGATCAGCTTGCCACTGAGGTTCAGAGTATTGCTGCATATCTTGCTAGGTTGCCTGTTGTGGAACCTAGGATTCCCATGCCAGATTTGTTTTTGGGGGATCGAGCTAAGTTTCAGAATTTCAAAAATAATTGTAAATTGTTTTTTGCCTTAAAATCTAAGTCCTCAGGAAACGCAGCGCAGCAGGTTCAAATTATCATCTCTCTCCTGCACGGCGATCCTCAGGATTGGGCTTTTTCCCTGATACCTGGGGATCCTGTTTTGAGTGATGTTGATGCGTTTTTTCAGGCTTTGGGGTTATTGTACGATGAGCCTAATGTCACTGATCAAGCTGAAAAAACCTTGTTGGCATTAAATCAGGGGCTTGATGACGCTGAGTTATACTGTCAGAGATTCCGTAGGTGGGCAGTCCTGACCAAATGGAATGACGACGCTTTGGCGGCCCTTTTCCGGAAGGGTCTGTCAGATAATGTAAAGGATGTTATGGTGGGATTCCCTGTCCCCTCTGGTCTCAATGATTCTATGTCATTAGCGATTCAAATTGACAGACGTTTGCGTGAGCGGAGAAGTATGCGTGGAATGGTGTTGCCTTGTGAACCAGCTTCTGAACCCATGCAGTGTGATAGAGTGGTGTCTGGGGCATAGCGTCATGAGTTTCGAAAGCGCAATGGGTTATGTTTCTACTGTGGTGATGCCTCTCATGCTATTTCAGTCTGCCCTAAGCGGGGAAGACGTTTTGCACGCTCAGTTGTCTTGGGTAGTGTTCAGACTAAGTTTTTATTAACTGTCACTCTGATATGCTCTCTGTCCTCATTTTCTGCTCAGGCTTTCGTTGATTCTGGAGCAGCTATTAACCTGATGGATTATGATTTTGCTAAACGTTGTGGGTTTCCCTTGATACCCCTACAGAAGTCTATTCCCCTACTGGGGATCGATTCTACCCCTTTGGCTGAGAATAAACCCCAGTTTTCTACTCAGGTGATAATGAGGGTTGAACCTGATCACCAGGAGTGCTGCAAATTTTTGGTTCTATATAATCTGCATGACATTATCGTGCTGGGTTTCCCTTGGTTACAGTCTCATAATCCTGTTTTGGATTGGAAATCTGTGTCTGTAACCAGTTGGGGCTGCCAATGTGTTAATACCAACACTCCTGTTTTTTCTTGCCTCCTCCCAGGCTCAGGATGTTCCTGACTTTTTGTTTGATTTTTCTGATGTGTTTAGCGAAAGTAAATCTGCATCCTTGCCTCCCCATAGGAGCTATGACTGCGCTATTGAATTAGTGCCGGGTAGTAAATTCCCTAAAGGTCGCCTTTTTAACTTGTCTGTACCTGAACATGACGCTATGCGGTCTTATATCAAGGAATCATTGGAGAAGGGTCATATCAGACCATCCTCTTCACCCTTAGGTGCCGGTTTTTTCTTTGTGGCCAAAAAAGATGGTTCATTAAGGCCGTGTATTGATTATCGTCTCTTGAACAATATTACTGTGAAATATCAATACCCGTTACCCTTGATTTCTGACCTGTTTTCCAGGGTGAAAAACGCTACTTGGTTTACCAAGCTTGACCTCAGGGGGGCGTATAACCTTATTCGCATTAAGCACGGGGATGAATGGAAGACGGCATTCAATACCCCTGAAGGGCATTTTGAGTACCTAGTGATGCCCTTTGGGCTCACTAATGCTCCTTCCGTCTTCCAGTCCTTCATGAATGACATTTTCAGGGATTTTGTGGATAAATTTCTGATTGTTTATTTGGATGATATCTTGATTTTTTCTAATGACTGGGACTCTCATGTGAAACATGTTCGAACTGTATTCCAGATTTTGAGAGAGAATGCTCTGTATGTGAAGGGATCAAAGTGTATTTTTGGCGTACAGAGGATCTCATTTCTGGGATTCATTTTGTCCCCATCTGTTATTGAAATGGAACCGGTCAAGGTTCAGACCATCTGTGATTGGGTCCAACCTACTTCATTAAAGGCTCTTCAGAGATTTTTGGGTTTTGCCAATTTTTATCGTAAATTTATTGGTAATTTCTCGGTTATTGTTAAACCATTAACTGATTTGACCAGAAAGGGTTCTGATGTGGTGAATTGGCCTCCTGAGGCAGTCTCTGCATTTCAGGAACTTAAGCAGAGATTCACTTCTGCTCCTGTTCTACGGCAGCCTGATGTTTCTCTGCCATTTCAGGTGGAGGTTGATGCCTCTGAAATTGGGGCAGGTGCCGTTTTGTCCCAAAAAGATCCAGAGACCTCTAAAAGTAACCCTTGTGCCTTTTTCTCTCGAAAATTTTCTCCTACTGAACGTAATTATGACGTGGGTAATCGGGAGTTGTTGGCCATGAAGTGGGCTTTTGAAGAGTGGAGACATTGGCTGGAGGGAGCCAAACATCAGGTGGTGGTCCTTACGGACCATAAGAATCTGGTCTATCTGGAATCTGCCAAGCGACTCAATCCTAGACAGGCCAGGTGGGCCTTGTTTTTCACACGTTTTAATTTTGTGGTTTCCTTTCTTCCTGGCACTAAGAATGTTAAGGCGGATGCCCTCTCGAGGAGTTTCCTTGCGGACTCTCCTGAGTTATCTGATCCTTCTGTTATTTTGAAAGAGGGTGTAGTTCTTTCCGCCATCTCGCCCAATTTGAAACTTGCTCTGGAGGGGTGTCAGGAGGATAGGCCCGAGCGCTGCCCTGTTGGAAAATTGTTTGTCCCGGACCAATGGAAAAAGAGTGTGATGTCTGAGATTCATTGTTCCGCATTGGCTGGGCATCCCGGAATTTTTGGTACCAGAGACTTGGTTAGTCGGTCCTTTTGGTGGCCTACCTTGTCTCGTGATGTCAGGGAATTTGTGCAGTCCTGCGGGACTTGCTCTCGCTCCAAGCCTTGCTCTCGCTCTAGTGGTTTGTTGATGCCATTGCCTGTGCCCAAGAGACCATGGACCCATATCTCTATGGATTTCATTTCCGATCTTCCTGTTTCTCAGAGAATGACCACCATCTGGGTAATTTGTGATAGGTTTTCCAAAATGATACATCTTGTGCCATTACCTAAGTTGCCTTCCTCCTCTGAATTGGTGCCGTTGTTCCTTCAGCACGTGGTTCGTTTACACGGCATTCCTGAGAACATTGTGTCTGACAGAGGAGTCCAGTTTGTTTCCAGATTTTGGAGGACTTTTTGTTCTAAACTGGGTGTTCAATTGTCTTTCTCCTCGGCATTTCATCCTCAGACCAATGGTCAAACTGAGAGAACAAACCAGACATTGGAGACTTATCTAAGATGCTTTGTGTCTGCTGATCAGGATGACTGGGTCTCTTTTTTGCCTTTGGCTGAGTTTGCTCTTAATAATAGGGCTAGCTCTGCCACTTTGATGTCTCCGTTTTTCTGTAATTCTGGGTTTCACCCTCGATTTTCTTCAGGACAGACGGAGGCTTCTGTCTGTCCAGGTGTTGACTCTGTTGTGGAGCGTATGCAACAGATTTGGGACCAGGTAGTAGAGAGGTTGTCCCTCTCTCAGGAGAAGGCCCAGCGGTTTGCTAACCGGCATAGGACTGATGGTCCTCGGTTTAACCCCTTCCCGACCTTTGACACAGCGTATGCGTCATGAAAGTCGGTGCCATTCCGACCTATGACGCATACCCTGCGTCATGAAAGGATCGCGTTCCTGCGGGCCGGGAGACCGGGGTCACTCAAAGGTCACCCGACCCGCAGTTACAGGACCCTTTGTGCTTCACCACAGGGGGGTTGGCTTAACCCCCCCGTGGCCACGATCGCTCTGATTGGCTGTTAAAAGTGAAACAGCCAATCAGAGCAATCTGTAATATTTCACCAATTTAATTGGTGAAATATTACAATCCAGCCATGGCCGATGCTGCAATAGCATCTGCCATGGCTGGACACCGAGACCTGACCCCCCCAACCGAGTCACGGCGGCGATCGGCTGCCGCCACCGAAAGATGGCAGCGATCGGTCACCGCCGTCACTAACAGCTCCCCTCCTCCTTTGCTCCGGTGCCCCCACCTTCCGATTCCCCCCCTAACCTTCCGACCACCCTACTCACCTCTCCCGATCCACCGATGTCCCTGGATCGGTCCCGGCGTCCGCCCGGGCCTCTTCATGGGCGCCGCCATCTTGGAAAATGGCGGGCGCATGCGCAGTACGCCCGCCGGCCGGCGCATGCGCAGTGCGCCCCCCAGTGTCCAAAAATTTATTTTGATCACTGTGATAAACTGTCACAGTGATCAAAATAAAAAAAAGTAAATGAACCCCCCCTTTATCATAGGTAGGGACAATAAAAAAAATAAAGATTTTTTTTTTTTTTTCCTATTAGGGCCTGTGCACACGTTGCGGATTTTGCTGCGGATCCGCGGCGGATTTCGCTGCGGATCCGCGGCGGATTTCGCTGCTGATCCGCGGCTGATTTCGCTGCTGATCCGCGGCTGATTTCGCCGCTGATCCGCGGCGGATTTCGCTGCGGATCCGCAACTGATTTCGCTGCGGATCCGCGACTGATTTCGCTGCAGATCCGCGACTGATTTCGCTGCGAATCCGCAGCGGATTTTGCTGCTGATCCGCGGCGGATTTCGCTGCTGATCCGCGGCTGATTTCGCTGCTGAATCGCGGCGGATTTCGCTGCTGATCCGCGGCGGATTTCGCTGCTGATCCGCTGCGGATTTCGCTGCTGATCCGCTGCGGATTTCGCTGCTGATCCGCTGCGGATTTCGCTGCGGATCCGCGGCGGATTTCATTGCTGATCCACGACTGATTTTGCTGCTGATTCGCTGCGCATCCGCAGCGGATTTCGCTGCTGATCCGCGGCTGATTTTGCTGCTGATTCGCTGCGGATCCGCGGCTGATTTTGCTGCTGATTCGCTGCGGATCCGCAGCGGATTTCGCTGCTGATCCGCGGCTGATTTCGCTGCTGATCCGCGGCTGATTTCGCTACTGATCCGCTGCTGATTTCGCTGCTGATCCGCGGCTGATTTCGCTGCTGATCCGCGGTGGATTTCGCTGCTGATTCGCGGCGGATTTCGCTGCGGATTCGCGGCGGATTTCGCTGCTGATCCGCGGCGGATTTCGCTGCTGATTCGCGGCGGATTTCGCTGCTGATTCGCGGCGGATTTCGCTGCTGATCCGCGGCTGATTTCGCTGCTGATCCGCTGCGGATCCGCAGCGGATTTCGCTGCTGATCCGCGGCTGATTTCGCTGCTGATCTGCGGCTGATTTCGCTGCTGATCCGCGGCTGATTTCGCTGCTGATCCGCGGCGGATTTCGCTGCTGATCCGCGGCGGATTTCGCTGCTGATTCGCTGCGGATCCGCGGCTGATTTTGCTGCTGATCCACAGCGGATTTCGCTGCTGATCCGCGGCTGATTTCGCTACTGATCCACGGCTGATTTCGCTGCTGATCCGCGGCTGATTTCGCTGCTGATCCGCGGCGGATTTCGCTGCTGATTCGCTGCAGATCCGCGGCGGATTTTGCTGCGGATCCGCGGCTGATTATCTGCTGATTCATCTGCGCTAGCGGGTATAGCATAACACGATCGCGTTATGCTATACCGTTACCAGCCGGTCACCGCTACGTGTTGAACGGGCTGGTAAAACGCAATATGAACCCAGCCTTACGGTTAGCATTAGGGTTAAGGTTAGAATTACGGTTAGGGTTGGAATTTGGGTTAGGGTTGGAATTAGGGTTAGGGTTGGAATTAGGGTTAGGCTTGTAGTTTAGGTTTATGGTTAGAGTTGGGATTAGGGTTAGGGGTGTGTTGGGGTTAGGGTTATGATTAGGGTTTGTATTAGGGTTAGGGGTGTGTAGGGGTTAGGGTTGGGGTTAGGGGTGTGTTGGGGTTAGGGTTGGAGTTAGAATTGAGGGTTTCCACTATTTAGGCACATCAGGGGTCTCCATACGCGACATGGAGCCACCATTGATTCCTGCAAATTTTGCGTTCAAAAAGTCAAACAGTGCTCCCTTTATTCCAAGCCCCGACGTATGCCCAAACAGTGGTTTATCCCCACATATGGGGTATCAGCGTACTCGGGAAAAATTGCACAACAACTTTGGGGGTTCTAATTTCTCCTGTTAACATTGGGAAAAAAAATTGGGGACTAAAAATTATTTTTGTGGAAAAAAAATGATTTTATATTTTCACGGCTTTGCGTTATAAACTTCTGTGAAGGACTTGGAGATTCAAAGTGCTTATCACACATCTATAGGAGTTCCTTGGGGGATCTAGTTTCCAAAATGAGGTCACTTGTGGGGAGTTTCTACTGTTTAGGCACATCAGGGACTCTGCAAACGTAACATGACGCCCGAAGACCATTCCATCAAGTGGGCATTTCAAAACGTCGCTACTTCCCATCCGAGCCCCGACGTCTGCCCATACAGTAGTTTTCTCCCACATATGGGATATCAGCATACTCAGGACAAATTGGACAACAACTTTTGGGTCTAATTTCTCATGTTACCCTTGGGAAAATAAAAAAATTGGGGACTAAAAGATCCTGATTGTGGAAAAAATATGATTTTTTTATTTTCATGCCCGGGCGTTATAAACTTCTGTGTAGCCCTTGGGGGTTCAAAGTGCTCACCACACATCTAGATAAGTTCTTTGCCGGGTCTAGTTTCCAAAATGGGGTCACTTGTGGGGAGTTTCTACTGTTTAGGCACATCAGGGGCTCTGCAAACGTAACAAGATGCCCGCAGACCATTCCATCAAGTCGGCATTTCAAAGCGTCACTACATCCCTTCCGAGCCCTGACGTGTGCCCAAACAGTGGTTCCCCCTCACATATGGGGTACTAGCGTACTCAGGAGAAACTGGACAACAACTTTTGAGGTCCAATTTCTCCTGTAACCATTGTGAAAATAAAAAACAGTTTGCTAAAAAATCATTGTTTGAGAAAAAAAATGATTTTTTACTTTCGCGGCTCTGCGTTATAAACTTCTGTGAAGCACCTGGGGTTCAAAGTGCTCACTATGCATCTAGATAAGTTCCTTAGGGCATCTAGTTTCCAAAATGGGGTCACTTGTGGGGGAGCTCCAATGTTTAGGCACACAGGGACTCTCCAAATGCGACATAGCAACCGCTAAATATTCCAGCATATTTTCCATTCAAAAAGTCAAATGGCGCTCCTTCCCTTCTGAGCCCTGCCGTGCGCCCAAACAGTGGTTTATGACCACATATGAGGTATCTGTGTACTCAGGAGAAATTTCCCAACAAATTTTAGGATCCAATTTATACTGTTGCCCATGTGAAAATGAAAAAAACTGAGGCTAAAAGAAAATTTTTGTGAAAAAAAAGTACTTTTTTTTTTTTACGGATCAATTTGTGAAGCACCTGGGGGTTCAAAGTGCTCACTATGCATCTAGATAAGTTCCTTAGGGGGTCTAGTTTCCAAAATGGGGTCACTTGTGGGGGAGCTCCAATGTTTAGGCACACAGGGACTCTCCAAATGCGACATGGCAACCGCTAAATATTCCAGCATATTTTCCATTCAAAAAGTCAAATGGCGCTCCTTCCCTTCTGAGCCCTGCCGTGCGCCCAAACAGTGGTTTATGACCACATATGAGGTATCTGTGTACTCAGGAGAAATTGCCCAACAAATTTTAGGATCCAATTTATACTGTTGCCCATGAGAAAATGAAAATAACTGAGGCTAAAAGAAAATTTTTGTGAAAAAAAAGTACTTTTTTTATTTACGGATCAATTTGTGAAGCACCTGGGAGTTCAAAGTGCTCACTATGCATCTAGATAAGTTCCTTAGGGGGTCTAGTTTCCAAAATGGGGTCACTTGTGGGGGAGCTCCAATGTTTAGGTACACAGGGACTCTCCAAATGCGACATGGCAACCGCTAAATATTCCAGCATATTTTCCATTCAAAAAGTCAAATGGCGCTCCTTCCCTTCTGAGCCCTGCCGTGCACCCAAGCAGTGGTTTATGACCACATATGAGGTATCTGTGTACTCAGGAGAAATTGCCCAACAAATTTTAGGATCCAATTTATACTGTTGCCCATGTGAAAATGAAAAAAACTGAGGCTAAAAGAAAATTTTTGTGAAAAAAAAGTACTTTCTTTTTTTTACAGATCAATTTGTGAGGCACCTGGGGGTTCAAAGTGATCACTATGCATCTAGATAAGTTCCTTAGGGGGTCTAGTTTCCAAAATGGGGTCACTTGTGAGGGAGCTCCAATGTTTAGGCACACAGGAACTCTCCAAATGCGACATGGCAACCGCTAAATATTCCAGCATATTTTCCATTCAAAAAGTCAAATGGCGCTCCTTCCCTTCTGAGCCCTGCCGTGCGCCCATACAGTGGTTTATGACCACATATGAGGTATCTGTGTACTCAGGAGAAATTGCCCAACAAATTTTAGGATCCATTTTATCCTGATGCCCATGTAAAAATGAAAAAATTGATGCTAAAAGAAAATTTTTGTTGGAAAAATTAAAATGTCCATTTTTTCCTTCCACGTTGCTTTAGTTCCTGTGTCGCACCTGAAGGGTTAATAATCTTCTTGAATGTAGTTTTGAGTAGCTTGAGGGGTGCAGTTTTTATAAAGGTGTCACTTTTGGGTATTTTCTGCCATATAGACCCCTCAAAGTGACTTCAAATGTGAGGTGGTCCCTAAAAAAAATGGTTTTGTAAATTTTGCTGTAAAAATGAGAAATCGCTGGTCAAATTTTAACCCTTATAACTTCCTAACAAAAAAAAATGTTGTTCCCAAAATTGTGCTGATGTAAAGTAGACATGTGGGAAATGTTATTTATTAACTATTTTGTGCCACATAACTCTCTGGTTTAACAGAATAAAAATTAAAAATTTGAAAATTACAAAATTTTCAGAATTTTCGCCAAATTTCCATTTTTTTCACAAATAAACGCAAAAATTATCGACCTAAATTTACCACTAACATGAAGCCCAATATGTCACGAAAAAACAATCTCAGAATCGCTAGGATCCGTTGAAGCGTTCCTGAGTTATTACCTCATAAAGGGACACTGGTCAGAATTGCAAAAAATGGCAAGGTCTTTGAGGTCAAAATAGGCTGGGTCTTGAAGGGGTTAAAGTGGGGGACTTGGTCTGGTTGTCCTCAAAGAATATTCCTATGAGAGTAGCATCTCCTAAATTTAAGCCTAGGTTCATTGGACCTTATAAGATCATGGAGATTATTAATCCTGTTTCTTTTCGTTTGCTTCTTCCAGGGACATTTAAGATCCATAACGTGTTCCACAAGTCCTTGTTGAAGAGGTTTGTTGAGCCAGTGGTTCCTGCTGCTGTGCCTCCTGACCCTGTTTTGGTTGAGGGCAATCTGGAGTATGTGGTTGAGAAAATATTGGATTCTCGTTTTTCTAGACGGAAACTCCAGTATTTGGTTAAATGGAGAGGTTATGGTCAGGAAGACAATTCTTGGGTGTTTGCTTCGGACATCCATGCTAGGAGACTTATCCGTGCGTATCATAGAACTCATCCTGACCGACCTGGTTGCTCAAATGAGGGTTCGGTGACCCCTCCTCAAGGGGGGGGTACTGTTGTGAATGGGTTTGAGATGAGTTCTGAGCAGAGGCTCCCTCTGGTGGTTACAAGCGGTGCTAGTGAAAATTGTGAGGACTGGGAATCAGGTGTTACTGACTGGTCTTATATAAGGGAGTCATTTTCCCATCAGGGTTGCCGGTGATCAATTGTTCTGGTCTGAATCCTTCATTCCAGTTTCCCTTGTAGCCTGCTGTGTCGTGTCTGCATCTCCTGCTTACAGATAAGACTTTTGCTTCTTTTGTGTTTGTGCTATATTTTTGCATTTTGTACTGCACTTCTTTGGGGGCCTTCAGGGTCCCCTCCGGGGGCTTCTGCCCTCTCAGTTTAGTTCAGCCACTGAGTTTTGTTCTTTTGCTTTTTCCAGTTTTTTCAGTGGCTGCTGTTTTGATTTTGTTACACCAGAGAACTAATTTAGGTGGTAGAGGTCGTGTGATCTCAGGTGATTTTGAAATTAGTAGAGTTGGTGCTTTCAGGGTTTTCTGGGATTGCAGTAAGTACCCTTCCTATCCTTTTCTATTTAGATAGTTTGGGCCCCAGCGTTTGCTCATACTATTTTCTTTCTGTGTCAGTATTTCCTCTTGTCTAACCGCCATTACATGTTTGGGGGCTTTCTATTATCTTTGGGGTTCTGCTCCGGGGCAGATAGCTTTCCTGTTTCTGTCTTTAGGTGTAGTTAGTTTCTCAGGCTGTGACGAGGCGTCTAGGACCAACGTAGGAACGCTCCACGGCTGCCTCTAGTTGTGGTGGTTAGTCAGGGTACTGCAATCTCATAGATTCCAACTGCTCTGGTGTATTGCCTTTTTGCCTGCTCTCCTCAGCTACCGAAACATAACACTACCCGTCCTCTCCACAGTGCTGCACCGCCCTACATCTCCTCCTCATCTCTATCACCTACCAGTCCTCTCCACAGTGCTGCACCACCCTACATCTCCTCATCACTGTCTACTACCTACCTGTCCTCTCCACAGTGCTGCACCGCCCTACATCTCCTCCTCATCTCTGTCTGCTACCTACCTGTCCTCTCCACAGTGCTGCACCACCCTGCATCTCCTCCTCATCTCTATCACCTACCAGTCCTCTCCACAATGCTGCACCGCCCTACATCTCCTCCTCATCTCTATCACCTACCCGTCCTCTCCACAGTGCTGCACCGCCCTACATCTCCTCCTCATCTATATCTATTACCTACCCATCATCTCCATAGTGCTGTACCACCTTACATCTCCTCTTCATCTCTACATCTCTATCACCTACCTGTCCTCTCCACAGTGCTGCACCATACATCTCCTCCTCATCTCTATCACCTACCTGTCCTCTCCACAGTGCTGCACCGCCCTATATCTCCTCCTCATTTTTATCACCTACCCGTCCTCTCCACAGTGCTGCACTGCATCTCCTCATCTCTATCACCTACCAGTCCTCTCCAGTGCTGCACCTCCCTACATCTCCTCCTCATCTATAACACCTACCCGTCCTCTCCACAGTGCTGCACCGCCCTACATCTCCTCATCTATATCTATTACCTACCCATCATCTCCACAGTGCTGCACCACCCTACATCTCTTCATCTCTACATCTCTATCAACTACCCATCCTTTCTACAGTGCTGCAGTGCCCTACATCTCCTCCTCATCTCTGTCACCTACCCGTCCTCTCCACAGTGCTGCACCGCCCTACATCTCCTCCTCATCTCTATCACCTACCTGTCCTCTCCACAGTGCTGCACCGCCCTACATCTATTCCTCATCTCTATCACCTACCCGTCCTCTCCACAGTGCTGCACCGCCCTACATCTCCTCATCTCTATCACCTACCTGTCCTCTCCACAGTGCTGCACGGCCCTACATCTCCTCCTCATCTCTGTCACCTACCCGTCCTCTCCACAGTGCTGCACCGCCCTACATCTCCTCCTCATCTCTATCACCTACCCATTCTCTCCACAGTGCTGCACCGCCCTACATCTCCACATCTCTATCACCTACCTGTCCTCTCCACAGTGCTGCACGGCCCTACATCTCCTCCTCATCTCTATCACCTACCCGTCCTCTCCACAGTGCTGTGTGTAGCCCTGGTACACAATACCAGGAGGATGAGTGGAGAGGTAACGGTTAAGGGCTCTTCATGATATCATGTACACTTCGGACACACCCAGCAGGGGTGTGGAGGGGAGTGCTAAGTAGTCTGAGTTCAGTTCAGTCAGTGACTCGAAGGAGTGAGGAAGTGCAGTCTTTGTGCAGTTCAGAAAGTGGAGGCCAGTACAGGTGAGCCAGTTCACCTCAGCCTGGTCAGAGCTGTGCCCCACTATAAGACGGACTGAGATATCTATTAAGAGTTGAGCATATCGAAGGGCATAGTGGAAGAGAACAGAGAAGTGCCATAAGTATAGGATACATGCACATTGTTACCGGTCACTGGGGACCGAAGGATCACTAAAGCTTCACGCTTAGTGGTAAGAAAACCAGAGGCTTATCAGACCTTAGGTCGTGGCAAGCATCCCTGAAGAGTCAGTACGTATCTGGGGTCAGGGAGAGTGAGAACCTTGAGCCTGATCAGCAAGAATAGGAATCAGCTCTCTCACAGGAAGGCTCGACCCAAAAACTGACGGCGAACAGCTTGGAATAGCTGAAGTTAGAGGAACTACGTTAGTGGTGGATCATCACATTGGAAGTAAGGCCCCTAACTTGCTTGCCGTTGCTCAAGCTCATCTCCTCAACCCATCAGCTCCGGGACCTGCTTACATCTCAGTAAAGGTATGAAGCGTGACGTGTGAGACTGAGTATTTACTGCATGCTGCAAACCGCTTTAACTACGACCTGAGGGAAGATCCCTGTAGGACCACATCTAGCTGCATCACCATCCTCAGAGATCTACAGCAGCGCTGTACAATTACCAGAGACTACAGTGGCGTCAGACTGTAAATATATCTATCCCTGTAAATATTCCCCCAACATCCAGACCGCTAGGGCAAGACCGAGCCACAACTGACCTGTGACAATCCCATAGACTTCCATGGGCTGGCTCTGAGTACCCCATGCCCTGGTAACCCACAATTGTGGTGGCGGGTCGAACAAACTTGGCGTCACGAACAGGATACGAAACTTGCAGCATTGCGAGCCTGTGTGCTGTGGAGTGTTTTGATGAAAAAGACTGTTGCTGTGTTTGGCCGCCAAATACCGCCATATTTGCCGCCAGATAGCCTAAGGTTGGAGAAGAAGTGGGCGTACCTGAAAGAGCGCGCAAAGTCTTGGACACGCCCCCGGCTCTGACTCAGCGGCAGGTCCTGCAACAGGAAGTGGACGCTCTGACATCAGAGCGCCTGCGACGAAGGTCCTGTTCCCACTGCGGTGCCTGTGAAATAGCAGCGTCTGAAACCGGTAGGCTCCGTTTAACCAAGGGGGCGCTAAGATGTCACAACAACCGGCTGACAGTGCGGCCCCAGCCGGAGTCCCCAATCCCGCACCGTCTGGTATTGTAGCGCCAGATGGGGGCGCAGGCCCTGCACCCAGTCCGGTAGTCCCGATCATGCCACTAACGCTCCCATATATGCCTGGGGCGAAATGGCTTCCCCAGTACAGCGGTGAGCCAGGCACATTAGCAGGCTTCAAGCGGAAGTTATGCAGCATCCTAGAAATGTACTCCATGCCTGAGAGACAAAAAGCTGCAGTATTAATAGGGCAGCTAACTGGCGCTGCTGAGAGGGAAGTGGAGACTTGGGATACCGTTGATCAGGAGTCGGTACCTGCGATCTTCCTTAAGCTGCATGCCATATTTGAAGACCGCACAGAAACGGATCTCCGGATGGCCTTCTATCACTGTTCACAACAGCCAGGTGACAGCATCCGGGACTACGCTTGCCGACTACAGGGAGCCCTGAGAGCCCTCAAGCAAATTAACAATTTAAATGCTATCGACGAGAATAAAATGCTGAAAGAACAATTTATACAGGGATTGAGATCCCAAGAGGAACGCAGAACTGTAAACTGGTGGTCCTTAGACCATCCGGATGCTACCTTTGATGCCCTAAAGGACATGGCAATAAAAGGGCTGCGGCCCCTGGGCAAACCCGAGGTGGCAACTCAACATCATCAGGCTGAAGTCACTCTGGAACCGGCAGTAACCCCTTTTCCCCGCTAGTGGCTGAAGCCAAAGCGCAGGTGACACCTCCTAGTGAATTGGACTGTCTGCGCTCAGAGGTGCGCCAGCTGACTAAAAATCTGGCTGCTGTAATGAGTGCCCTGCAGCTGCGGAAAGAGGAAGAAGGGAAAATCTTGTTAGCTGACTGCCCAGAAGACGTCCCGTGGATGCACCGGAGAAGAAAGAAGACGTCGCCCCCCCGGAGGAGGACAACGCCACCCCCAGGAGCGACCTCTGATCAACACCCTCCTCGTCGAGAGATCATCTGTTATCGATGCAACCGGAAAGGTCATATGTCTCCACAGTGTCCTTTAAACGGGCAGAACCTGGGTCCAAGGGCCAACACCCAGGAGAATACCCCTAGACTGGAGCCGCAGGTATGTGGGCGGGCGACCCTACCTGTCTATTATTCTAGATGGTATTGCTGTTCCAGCATTGTTAGACACTGGGTCGCAGGTGACCCTAATACCTGATGCCCTATATACCAAGTACTGGTCAATGGACAGTCTTAAACCTCCGAGCCTTGACTTTACCGTGTATGCTTCTAATGGTCTTCCTGTAGAAGTACTCGGAACAAAATGTGTAGATGTAAAGGTGGGCAGAGAGGAGTTGAAAGACCAGGGCTTCTGGTAGTAAAGACTGTAAATGAGGAGAACGGTTTAAATATAATTTTGGGTACTAACATTATCGGTAATTGTTTGGGAGAAGTTGTGTTCTTACTCCAACAGCTCGCTGAGATTGCCCGACCAAGGCAGAGAGGAGTAATCCAAAGAGAGATCCGGGCCCTGGTGTGTCAGTAGCAAGCGAAGCTTACCGACGGCGAAATTGGTAATGTACGGGTCACTGACTCGGATCCTATTGTGATACCCCCAATGAGTGAAATGATCATTTGGTGCAGGGCAGCCATAGGTCTGAGAGGACAGAATTACCAAGCTGTAGTAGAACCCCACCATTCCGAACATAGACCTACACTTATGACTGCTAGAGGAGTAGTAGAAGTGGTGAATGGAAGAGTACCGGTACGGCTTCTCAATTGGGGAGATGATGAGGTAAACTTACCCCGTTATGCAACCATTGCTAAACTACATGCTGTTGATAATAATTCTATTCTCCCGGCTGAGTCCTTAGACTCCTGTCAAATAGCGGAGGACAATGACCCAGCAACTCAGGTGGCGGAGTGGTGTCAGCAACTCCATGTTGGGACGGACACCACTCCCGCTCACCAGAAGCAAGGGGTATTACGGGTGGTGCAAGAGTACGCCCAAGTGTTTAGCAAGAATCCACTTGATTTTGGGATAATTAAGGGAGTACAACATCATATCCCTACAGGCAGTCATCCTCCCATCAAAGAGCGGTATAGGCCCATACCTCCAGCTCATTATCAGAAGGCTAAAGAAATGTTGAATGATATGAAGAAAGCCGGGGTGATAAGGGATAGTTGTAGCCCCTGGGCAGCCCCTCTAGTTCTGGTTAAAAAGAAAGATGGTAGTATGAGAATGTGTGTGGATTACAGGCAGGTGAACCGCATAACACACAAGGATGCATACCCGTTACCACGTATAGAGGAATCATTAGCTGCTCTGAAAACGGCTAACTACTTTTCTACCCTTGATCTGACTAGTGGTTACTGGCAAGTGGCTGTGGCTGAGGAGGATCGTGAGAAAACGGCTTTCACCACCCCAATGGGGCTCTGTGAGTTCGACAGAATGCCGTTTGGGCTCAGCAGTGCCCCAGGAACATTTCAGAGAGTGATGGAAAATTGTCTGGGACATCTCAATTTTGAAACCGTGCTGCTATACCTAGACGACGTTATCGTGTATTCCAAGACATATGAGGACCATCTGAAACACCTGGCAGAAGTATTCGAGTCCCTGTCTAGGTACGGGATGAAGTTGAAACCCTCAAAATGCCATCTACTCAAACAGAAGGTACAATACTTGGGGCACATCGTCAGTTCGGAAGGAGTAGCGCCGGACCCAGAGAAAGTCACTGCCATCCAGAAGTGGCCGGAGCCGAAGAACCTTAAGGAAGTGCGACAGTTCCTGGGACTAACGGGTTACTACAGAAGGTTCGTGAAAGATTACACGAAGAAGGCAGCTCCTTTACAGGACCTCCTGGTAGGACAATCCTTAAAGAGCAGAAACCCTCCCTTTAATTGGGGTAAAGAACAGGCTGAAGCATTCCAAAAGATGAAAGAGATCCTTACAGGTGATGAGATCTTAACCTATCCTGATTACAGCCAACCGTTCCTGTTGTACACCGACGCCAGTAATGAAGGGTTGGGAGCAGTTCTCAGTCAGAAGCAGAATGGCCAAGAAAAAGTCATCGCATATGCCAGCAGAAAACTCAGGCCAACTGAAAGGAATCCGGAAAATTATAGCAGCTTCAAGCTGGAGTTTCTGGCGCTGGTCTGGGCCATTACTGAAAGATTTAAGCACTATCTGGCCTCCAATAAGTTCACGGCGTACACAGACAACAACCCGTTAACGCACCTGGAAACCGCCAAGCTGGGCGCCATGGAGCAGCGTTGGATGGCTCGGTTGTCCAATTACCAGTTTACTATCAAGTACCGGGCAGGTCGAAAGAATGCTAATGCTGACGCATTGTCCCGAATGCCGCATGACTCTGATACGGAAGAAGAATCGGACGACCTGGAAGAAATTGAGCTACCTGCGTTCCATCGAAATGGGGTAGTCCACGAGCATCGAGTCAACAGAAAGCAGTATGGTGCAACATTAAATCCTTTACCCCATCACAGCTGGAAAGAGACTCAGGACAGTGATCCAGTGGTCAGCCGCATCAAGGAGTTGTTAAGACAGGAAGGCTCCTCTTTGGAAAAGGAAGCACCTATGTCAGCCAAGCTCCTGTGGAACGAGAAAAGCAGGTTGTTCCTATACCGTGAGAAGTTGTGCAGGAGATACGTCAACCCCAGAACCCATGAGATGGTCTGGCAAATAGTGGTCCCCAAGGCAGACGTCCCAATGGTGTTGGAAGCATACCACGATCAAGCAGGACACTTTGGCTGGAGAAAGCTGGAGACCCTGTTGAGATGCCGGTTCTACTGGGTAGGGATGCGCAGCTCCATCGAGAGGTGGTGTCGGAACTGTGGACCCTGTGGTCTCAGAAGAAAGGACTACAGTAGTCAGAAGGCACCCCTGCAACCTATCCGGACGACTCGCCCCCTGGAGATTGTGGCCCTGGACCACGTCAAATTGTCGCCGAGTAGATCTGGATACTCATACGCCTTGACCATGGTGGACCATTACTCCAGATTTCTGGTGGTTGTTCCAGTTAAGGACCAGACCGCAGTGACGGCCGCGAAAACCTTTCAAGCAAGCTTCTGCAGACCGCATGGGTATCCGGAGCAAGTATTAACCGATCAAGGACCTGCTTTCGAAGCTGATTTATTCAAGGAATTCTGTCACATGTACGGGTGCAAGAAAATTAGAACAACACCATATCACCCTCAAACCAACGGTCTTTGCGAAAAAATGAACCATATTGTCCTTGATTTGTTGAGATCCATACCGTTGGAAGACAGGAATCGATGGCCGGATTTACTACCTGATTTGGTTGATTTGTATAACCATATACCTGTCAGTTCCACTAACTGCACTCCAGCCTATCTTATGAGAGCAAGGCCCGGAAGACTACCAATGGATTTAGAACTTGGAGTGGTAGAACCGGAGGCAGACGACGCCATTGAAAACTGGGACATCAATCGGCAAGAGCAATACAGAAGAGTACAAATCTGTGTAGAGGAAAGTCTCAACAAGGCACGGGAGAAACAGGAAGATGTTTACAACCGAAATGCTCCTGCCAAGCCTTTGATGCCTGGAGAGGTAGTATTAAAAAGAAAAAGGAAGATGCACAAATTGGATAACCAGTGGGAGCAAGAACCCTACGTTGTACAAGATTCTAAATATGACAACAGAAAAGTTTGTATCATTAGTAAGGACGGAGGAAGAACAATAACCACTGTGTCCAGAGACCATTTGAAATTGTGTCCAGAACCCTTAAAATGTTGTGACAAGAACCCTTCATCAATCAAAAAGAAAGGAAAGAAGAGGTCATACACACCGATCTGGGAGATTTTCCTGCGGATTGGCCTAGACTGGGAGATGCTGTAATAGTTCCGGTGTTGCAGTTTTATCAGCCACAAGAGGAAGTTTTACCTCCAGTTGTGCCCGTGGTGCCAGTCGAGCCCGTTCAGGAGTTACCCATCCCAGCAACACCTCAACCTATGGAATCTCAAGAAGGATCATCAGAAGCAGCGCCCCATACTATGGGATCCCCTGGTGAAGCTGACTCACACCGCCCAGCCATCAGTACGCTTGCCAGATCCATAGAAAGATTGAGGCAGTTCTATAGTTTGCCGTTACGCAGTGCAGACAGATCGCAACTTAATATACCTGAGGCTACTCCACGTAGATCAGAGCGAATCACAAAAGGAAAGTTACCCATTCGATACCAGCAGTAATTATAACGAATTAATGTGAATACTGTAAAAAGTCTATATATATATATGTGTTTTTCCCTATTATGTCTTATAATGGACTCAGAGGCTGAGGACTGAGCCAGCCCAAAAACTGTATCCTGTAAATAGTTGCACTAAGGTGCCTTATAATGGTTTCGCACGAAGCCTTGACTTACCTCTGAACATAAAACCCGTGTGGTGAGGCACTGAGTGAGGTCTGCATTCGGATGTCCTGCAGCCCACCCAGGACCCACGTTGAAGGTTTGGTGCGGGTCCTTCACAAGTATATTGTCTATTTATATGAAAATGTTATTTAATATTGTATTTTTCTATATATAATGTTTTGTTTGCAACGTTCAAGACATCCTTACCTCCCGGATGGGACGAATTAATGTTTAATGTTGATGTTTAATGCATAAACAAAACTGTCTCTTTGTATTTTACAGCCCGGGAGTGCTGTCGTTTACCATGGGGGAATGTGTAGCCCTGGTACACAATACCAGGAGGATGAGTGGAGAGGTAACGGTTAAGGGCTCTTCATGATATCATGTACACTTCGGACACACCCACCAGGGGTGTGGAGGGGAGTGCTAAGTAGTCTGAGTTCAGTTCAGTCAGTGACTCGAAGGAGTGAGGAAGTGCAGTCTTTGTGCAGTTCAGAAAGTGGAGGCCAGTACAGGTGAGCCAGTTCACCTCAGCCTGGTCAGAGCTGTGCCCCACTATAAGACGGACTGAGATATCTATTAAGAGTTGAGCATATCGAAGGGCATAGTGGAAGAGAACAGAGAAGTGCCATAAGTATAGGATACATGCACATTGTTACCGGTCACTGGGGACCGAAGGATCACTAAAGCTTCACGCTTAGTGGTAAGAAAACCAGAGGCTTATCAGACCTTAGGTCGTGGCAAGCATCCCTGAAGAGTCAGTACGTATCTGGGGTCAGGGAGAGTGAGAACCTTGAGCCTGATCAGCAAGAATAGGAACTCAGCTCTCTCACAGGAAGGCTCCGACCACAAAAACTGACCGGGCAGAACAGCTTTGGAATAGCTGAAGTTATAGAGGGAACTACGCTTCAGGCTGGTTGGACTCATCAACATTGGACAGTAAAGGAGGCCCCTAACTTGCTTAGCCGTTGCCTCAAAGCTCATCCTCCATCAACCCCATCAGCCTCCCTGGGACCTGCCTTACCATCTTACAAGTAAAGGTATGGAAAGACGCTGACCGTGTGAGACTGAGTTATTTACTTGCATGCCTGCACAACCCTGCTTTAACTACCGACCTGAGGGAAGAGTCCCACCTGTAGGGGACCCGACATCTAGCTGCATCACCATCCCCTCAGAGATCTACAGCAGCGCTGGTACAAATTACCAGAGACTACAGGTGGCGTCACGAACTGTAAATATATCTATCCCCTGTAAATATTCCCCCAACATACGCCAGACCGCTAGGGCCACAGACCGAGCCACCGCTACCTGTGACAATCCCCATAGACTTCCATGGGCTCGGCTCTGAGTACCCCATTGCCCTGGTAACCCACAATTGTGGTGGCGGGTCGACACAGCTGCACCACCCTACATCTTGTAGCGCCCGCGTCCCTGCCTGCTGCCAGACAGGGACGTCGCTCTCCTCACCTGCGCTCAGCGTCCTCAGTGCTCCCAGCCTCCTCTGCGCCTCTGGCATCCTCGGCGTCCTCCTTCCGCCCTGCTGGTCCCGCGCGCTCCTTCCCTGCTGCTGGCCTTAGGGCGCGCGCCCGCACCCTCCCCCGCTCTTAAAGGAGCCGCGCACATTTTCCAAATCAGTCTCCAGCCAATGCTGGTGGACTCCACCCTATATTAAGGGCTTCCTCCTTAATGGAGGTGCCCGGGCAATGTTGTTGTTTCTGTGCAGTCTAACTCTGCTTCAGCCATCAGCTCCTGTTTCCAGTTGCCTGCCTGTTACCTGTCTGTTTGCCTGTCGGCCATCTGACTGCAGCTCTATCCAGAGGTTCGGAACTCAGAGAGATCCCCGGCTGTTGCCTGCTCACCTGGGAGCGATCATCTGCCATCCGACTGCAGCTCTATCCAGAGGTTCGGACATCATCTGCGGAGATCCCCGGCTATTGCAGAGACTCTTGCCTGCTCACCTGGGAGCGATCATCTGCCATCCGACTGCAGCTCTATCTAGAGGTTCGGACGTCATCAGCAGAGATCCCCGGCTATTCCAGAGACTCTTGCCTGCTCACCTGGGAGCGATCATCTGACTGCAGCCTACCAGGAGGCTCCACCAGCTCAGGTCGTATATGCCTGTTTGTCTAGAGACTACCCTGGTCACTTGCCGTGACAAACCTGCCTGCCCAGAGACTGCCCTGGTCACTTGCCGTGACAACCTGCCTGTCCAGAGACTGCCCTGGTCACTTGCCGTGACAACCTGCCTGCCCAGAGACTGCCCTGGTCACTTGCCGTGACAACCTGCCTGTCCAGAGACTGCCCTGGTCACTTGCCGTGACAACCTGCCTGTCCAGAGACTGCCCTGGTCACTTGCCGTGACAACCTGCCTGTCCAGAGACTTCCTTGGTCACTTGCTGTGACAACCTGCCTGTCCAGAGGCTGCCTGGCTAATTGCCGTGATTCCCTGTCCTATTCCCGGATGCCACCCGCTCACTTGCAAGTAAATTGTCTTGTTTAATAAAGCTTAGTGGTTCCACCAACCAGACCCGTTTCCGTCAGTGGTTCCACCTACCAGACCCGTTACAGTTTGCTCGGGCCATGGAACCCGGTGGCACCCAAACCCCTTCACTTCCGGAACTGTGTCATGAGCTGTCTCGCCAGAGGTCTCAACAGGAGGCTATCCTGGGTCACCTGCGGAACGTCAATTCCCGCTTGGACACTCTGAATCCATCCCCAGCAACCACCGCTGGAGCCATGACTCATAATCCGGCAGTCCCGCTGACTCCCAATTCCGTGGTTTCCATTCCCGGTCCCCGACTTTCAGCTCCTCCTAGGTATGGAGGCGACCCTGTTATGGCTCGGGGTTTCATTAACCAGTGCACCCTGCATTTCGAACTCCTGGCACACCAGTTTAATTCTGACCGGGCCAAAATTGCCTTCATCATGTCCCATCTCACCGGAGAGGCTCTGGTCTGGCTTAATCCTCTCTGGAGAGAGAAGATCCTCTGGTGTCAGACCTGCCTGCTTTTCTCTCGGCCTTCCGGAGGGTATTCGACGAACCTGGACGGAAGACCTCCTCTGCATCATCTCTGTTGCGTCTCCGTCAGGGAAGTCTCACCGTTGGTCAATATGCCATACGGTTCCGTACTCTAGCCTCAGAACTGGCTTGGGACAATGAGGCTCTAATTTCGGTCTTCTGGGAGGGTCTGTCCGGCCGTATTAAAGACAAACTTGCCGGTCGGGACATTCCAACCTCGCTTGATGATTTAATAAATCTTGCCAATCGAATTGATCTACGGTTCCAGGAACGAGCCAAAGAGGTCACCCGTGAAAAAAAAGTTTCCTTATTTAACCCCTTCCGTTTCTCCCCAGGTGCACACTGCTGAGCCTATGCAGGTCGACCAGACCAAGATGGTCAAAGCCCGTCAGGACTCACGCCGTGCCGAGAAAAGTTGCTTCTACTGCGGCAGTAAGGAGCACTGGATCCGAACCTGTCCGGAGAAGTCGGGAAACGCCTGTGTCTAGGTTCGCTCGGAGAGGTCAATCTAGACAAAAATAAATCCTCTTCATCTCTGCTGCTCTCGGTCTCAATTCTTCTCGGTAAGAACCGTTACTTCGAGATGGCCCAACTTGATTCTGGAGCAGCTGGGAATCTCGTGTCACAGGCTCTAGTAGAGAAGTATCGCATTCCCACCAAACCTCTTGTTGAACCAGTATCTGTGCTGCTGTGGATGGGGGTCTCCTACCTCGTCCCATCCGACTTATCACCGAAGCCATAACCCTGCAGGTGGGAATGTTGCATTCTGAGAGCATCTCATTTCATGTTTTACCTGGACTCTCTCATGCTTTCTTACTAGGTCTGCCTTGGCTCCAAAAGCATGCACCTGTGCTTGACTGGCAGAATGGAGAGATTCTTCGCTTGGGACAGGACTGTCATAAAACGTGTCTGGTGCCTGTTCATCCGTCTGTCCTTCTCCTACTCCTGCTAATCTACCAGGACTCCCGATTCCATATTGGTCATTTGCTGATGTCTTCAATAAAAAGGAAGCAGAGACATTACTCCCGCATAGACCATATGATTGCCCGATCGACCTGCTAACCGGTACCACGCCTCCCCGTGGGCGTATTTACCCGTTGTCCGCTGCTGAGACCAGGTCGATGTCCGAATATATCGAGGAGAACTTAGCAAAAGGATTCATCCGGAAATCTACCTCCCCAGCGGTAGCAGGTTTCTTCTTCGTAAAAAAGAAGGACGGATCTCTCCGTCCCTGTATTGACTACAGAGGCCTAAATTTGATCACAGTGAAGAATAAGTACCCTCTTCCGCTCATTCCGGAGTTGTTTGATCGTCTTAGAGGGGCTAGAGTCTTCACCAAACTAGATCTTCGTGGAGCATACAACCTGGTTCGTATCCGTCGAGGAGATGAATGGAAGACGGCATTCAACACCCGGGACGGCCACTACGAGTACTTGGTGATGCCCTTTGGTCTCTGTAATGCTCCAGCAGTCTTTCAGGAGTTGTCAATGACATCTTCCGGGACCTCCTCTACTCCTGCGTTGTGGTGTACCTTGACGACATCTTGGTCTTCTCTCCGGATCTTCAGTCTCACCGGAGGGATGTTCGTCAGGTTCTGCTCAGGCTCAGGTAGAATCACCTCTTCGCCAAATATGAGAAGTGCCTCTTTGAGCAGACATCGCTTCCGTTTCTGGGCTACATCATTTCTCAGACAGGCCTACGAATGGATCCGGAGAAATTGTCTGCCATCGAGAAGTGGCCCCGACCGGAGGGGTTGAAGGCCATTCAGCGGTTCCTGGGATTTGCCAACTATTACCGTCTCTTCATACCGCACTTCTCTTCCAGGACTGCTCCAATCTCCGCGCTCACCTGCAAGGATGCTAACCCCAAACAGTGGATGCCCGAAGCAGAGGAGGCCTTCCTTTCTCTAAAACAGGCCTTCTCTTCCGCTCCAGTGCTGCATCGCCCGGATGGCAACAAGCAGTTCTTCCTGGAGGTGGACGCTTCCTCTGCTGGAGCCGGAGCGGTACTTACCCAAAAAGCTTCATCCGGGAGGATGGTATCCTGCGGTTTCTTCTCCAAACTCTTCTCTCCTCTGAGCGCAACTACTCCATAGGAGACCGAGAGTTATTGGCCATCAAGTTGGCATTGGAGGAGTGGCGTTACCTACTCGAGGGGGCTCTTCATCCGGTAATCATTTACACGGACCACAAGAATCTGGCATACCTCCAGCATGCCCAGAGACTTAACCCTCGCCAAGCCCGGTGGTCCTTGTTTTTTGCCCGCTTCGATTTTCTTTTGCATTTTCGCCCAGCTGAAAAAAACATCAAGGCGGATGCCTTGTCTCGGTCTTTCCTGGTGTCGGATCTCGAGGAGGAACCTAAGCATATCATCGATCCCGCCAGAGTTATGCAGGTGGCTCCCGTGAGTTTAAATCGTCTCCCTCCTGGTAAGACGTTCGTATCAGAAACTGATCGGAAGAGAATCCTACATTGGGGTCATTCATCTAAACTCGCTGGCCACGCTGGTCAAAAAAAGACCCTCCAACTCATTACCCGGCATTATTGGTGGTCTACCCTGCACAAAGACGTAATAGACTTTGTTTCTGCCTGTGTCTCCTGTGCCCGCAACAAAGTTCCGAGACACCTGCCTGCCGGCCGTCTTCTTCCGCTTCCTGTACCCGCTGCCCCCTGGCAACATATAGCCATGGACTTCATTACGGATCTGCCCATCTCTGCCTGTTGTACGGTCATTTGGGTGGTCGCTGACCGCTTTTCCAAGATGGCTCACTTCATTCCTCTGCCAGGTCTTCCGTCTGCACCCGAGTTGGCTAAAGACTTTATCCGCCACATCTTCCGTCTTCATGGTCTGCCCCGTCACATTGTGTCGGATCGTGGGGTTCAGTTCACCTCACGTTTCTGGAGAGCCACTTGTAAGTTGCTAGACGTCACCCTGGATTTTTCCTCCGCTTACCACCCACAGTCCAATGGACAAGTTGAACGAATAAATCAGAATTTGACCAGTTATCTTCGACACTTCGTTAATGCTCACCATTCTGACTGGGTGGAGCTCCTGCCTTGGGCCGAATTCTCCTACAATAATCATGAGAGCGAATCTTCCACCAAGTCTCCGTTTTTTGTAGTCTTCGGTCAGCACCCTCGGATCCCTGTCCCTGTTTCCATCTCTGTGGACAATCCAGCTGCGGAATCTCTGGTTAGAGAATTCTCCTCCATCTGGGAGAGTACCCGGTCCGCACTCATTCAGTCATCCGAGCGCATGAAAAGACATGCTGACAAAAAACGTCTGGATCCTCCTCAATTCCGTCCTGGGGACAAAGTCTGGCTTTCGTCCAAATATGTTCGACTCAAAATTCCGTCCTACAAGTTAGGTCCTCGGTTCATCGGCCCTTTTGAGATCATCAGTCAGATCAACCCGGTGTCCTATAAATTGAAACTCCCGGCCAATTTGCGAATTCCTAATTCTTTTCATGTATCTCTCCTCAAACCTGTGGTTCTTAACTCTTTTTTTAAGTCTACAGGTACACCTCCTGCTCCAGTGTCTGCTGATGATGAATTTGAGGTAGAGAACATTCTGGCCACAAAAAGGGTAGGAAAAAAGACTTATTTTTTGGTGGATTGGAAGGGGTTTGGTCCTGAGGAGAGAACCTGGGAACCTCGGGAGAACATCCATGCCCCTCTCATCCTAGCTAATTTTTTTTTCTGGCCTAAAGAGGGGGGGGCCTAGAGGGGGGGTACTGTAGCGCCCGCGTCCCTGCCTACTGCCAGACAGGGACGTCGCTCTCCTCACCTGCGCTCAGCGTCCTCAGTGCTCCCAGCCTCCTCTGCGCCTCTGGCATCCTCGGCGTCCTCCTTCCGCCCTGCTGGTCCCGCGCGGTCCTTCCCTGCTGCTGGCCTTAGGGGCGCGCCCGCACCCTCCCCCGCTCTTAAAGGAGCCGCGCGCATTTTCCAAATCAGTCTCCAGCCAATGCTGGTGGACTCCACCCTATATTAAGGGCTTCCTCCTTAATGGAGGTGCCCGAGCAATGTTGTTGTTTCTGTGCAGTCTAACTCTGCTTCAGCCATCAGCTCCTGTTTCCAGTTGCCTGCCTGTTACCTATCTGTTTGCCTGTCGGCCATCTGACTGCAGCTCTATCCAGAGGTTCGGACATCTTCAGCAGAGATCCCCGGCTGTTGCCTGCTCACCTGGGAGCGATCATCTGCCATCCGACTGCAGCTCTATCCAGAGGTTCGGACATCATCTGCGGAGATCCCCGGCTATTGCAGAGACTCTTGCCTGCTCACCTGGGAGCGATCATCTGCCATCCGACTGCAGCTCTATCTAGAGGTTCGGACGTCATCAGCAGAGATCCCCGGCTATTCCAGAGACTCTTGCCTGCTCACCTGGGAGCGATCATCTACCATCCGACTGCAGCCTACCAGGAGGCTCCACCAGCTCAGGTCGTATATGCCTGTTTGTCTAGAGACTACCCTGGTCACTTGCCGTGACAAACCTGCCTGCCCAGAGACTGCCCTGGTCACTTGCCGTGACAACCTGCCTGTCCAGAGACTGCCCTGGTCACTTGCCGTGACAACATGCCTGCACAGAGACTGCCCTGGTCACTTCCTGTGACAACCTGCCTGCCCAGAGACTACCCTGGTCACTTGCCGTGACAAACCTGCTTGCCCAGAGACTGCCCTGGTCACTTGCCGTGACAACCTGCCTGTTCAGAGACTGCCCTGGTCACTTGCCGTGACAACCTGCCTGTCCAGAGACTGCCCAGGTCACTTGCCGTGACAACCTGCCTGTCCAGAGACTGCCCAGGTCACTTGCCGTGACAACCTGCCTGTCCAGAGACTTCCTTGGTCACTTGCTGTGACAACCTGCCTGTCCAGAGGCTGCCTGGCTAATTGCCGTGATTCCCTGTCCTATTCCCGGATGCCACCCGCTCACTTGCAAGTAAATTGTCTTGTATAATAAAGCTTAGTGGTTCCACCAACCAGACCCGTTTCCGTCAGTGGTTCCACCTACCAGACCCGTTACACATCTCCTCCTCATCTCTGTCTATTACCCTACCCGTCCTCTCCACAGTGCTGCACCGCCCTACATCTCCTCATCTCTGTCACCTACCCGTCCTCTCCAGAGTGCTGCACCGCCCTACATCTCCTCCTCATCTATATCACCTACCCATCCTCTTCACAGTGCTGCACCGCCCTACATCTCCTCCTCATCTCTATCACCTACCCGTCCTCTCCACAGTGCTGCACCGCCCTACATCTCCTCCTCATCTCTATCACTTACCCGTCCTCTCCACAGTGCTGCACCTCCCTACCTCTCCTCCTCATCTCTATCACCTACCCGTCTTCTCCACAGTGCTGCACCGCCCTACAACTCCTCCTCATCTGTGTCACCTACCCGTACTCTCCACAGTACTGCACCGTCCTACATATCCTCCTCATCTCTATCACCTACCCGTCCTCTCCACAGTACTGCGCCGCCCTACATCTCCTCCTCATCACCTCTGTCACCTACCCATCCTCTCCACAGTACTGCACCGCCCTACATATCCTCCTCATCTCTATCACCTACCTGTCCTCTCCACAGTACTGCAACGCCCTACATCTCCTCCTCATCTCTGTCACCTACCCGTCCTCTCCACAGTACTGCACCGCCTTACATCTCCTCCTCATCTCTATGACCTACCCATCCTCTCCACAGTGCTACATCGCCCTACATCTCCTCCTTATCTCTGTCTACCACCTAACTGTCCTCTCCACAGTGCTGCACCTCCCTACATCTCCTCCTCATCTCTATCACCTACCCGTCCTCTCCACAGTACTGCACCGCCCTACATCTCCTCCTCATCTCTATCACCTACCCGTCCTCTCCACAGTGCTGCACCGCCCTACATCTCCTCCTCATCTCTATTTACCACCTAACTGTCCTCTCCACAGTGCTGCACCGCCCTACATCTCCTCCTCATCTCTGTCTACCACCTAACTGTCCTCTCCACAGTGCTGCACCGCCCTACATATCCTCCTCATCTCTATCACCTACCCGTCCTCTCCACAGTGCTGCACCTCCCTACATCTCCTCCTCATCTCTATCACCTACCCGTCCTCTCCACAGTGCTGCACCGCCCTACATCTCCTCCTCATCTGTGTCACCTACCCGTCCTCTCCACAGTACTGCACCGCCCTACATATCCTCCTCATCTCTATCACCTACCCGTCCTCTCCACAGTACTGCGCCGCCCTACATCTCCTCCTCATCTCTGTCACCTACCCGTCCTCTCCACAGTACTGCACCGCCCTACATATCCTCCTCATCTCTATCACCTACCCGTCCTCTCCACAGTACTGCACCGCCCTACATCTCCTCCTCATCTCTGTCACCTACCCGTCCTCTCCACAGTACTGCACCGCCCTACATCTCCTCCTCATCTCTGTCACCTACCCGTCCTCTCCACAATACTGCACCGCCCTACATATCCTCCTCATCTCTATCACCTACCCGTCCTCTCCACAGTACTGCGCCGCCCTACATCTCCTCCTCATCTCTGTCACCTACCCGTCCTCTCCACAGTACTGCACCGCCCTACATCTCCTCCTCATCTCTGTCACCTACCCGTCCTCTCCACATACTGCACTGCCCTACATCTACTCCTCATCTCTATCACCTACCCGTTCTCTCCACAGTACTGCACGGCCCTACATCTCCTCCTCATCTCTATCACCTGCCCGTCCTCTCCACAGTACTGCACCGCCCTACATCTCCTCCTCATCTCTATCACCTACCCGTACTCTCCACAGTACTGCACGGCCCTACATCTCCTCCTCATCTCTATCACCTACCCGTCCTCTCCACAGTGCTGCACCGCCCTGCATCTCCTCCTCATCTCTATCACCTACCTGTCCTCTCCACAGTGCTGCACCGCCATACATCTCCTCCTCATCTATATCACCTACCCGTCCTCTCCACAGTGCTGCACCGCCCTACATCTCCTCCTCATCTCTATCACCTACCCGTCCTTTCCACAGTGCTGCACCACCCTGCATCTCCTCATCTCTATCACCTACCCGTCCTCTCCACAGTGCTGCACCGCCCTACATCTCCTCCTCATCTCTATCACCTACTGTGATGACATCTACTACATTTAGCAGCCTGTGTATAGCTGCGCTTTCCTTCCCCCCAGCCTGCACTCAGGCTTAGTGTAATCTGAGCTGCCAGCGCTGGAGTTTCCCTCCTCACCGCAGGGGTCTGCATTGTCTGCCCATGTGCTTTTCCTCCCATAGCAGCCATTATGAGAATTCATTCTTTTTGGTTATAACACGGTGGGAGCTTTCGTTAGAAACACGAAAGTTACTGTTTTGAAACCTGTGTCCATCGGGCGTCGTTCCCGTGGTACTGGTGAACCCGTAACTCCAACAGAACCCGAGAAATTGAATTCTCGGATGCACCATGAACTATCTCACCCAAGTTTGGACTCATTTGAACAGTCATTTCAAAGTAAGATCATTGATAGGTCTGCCATTATTCTGCTAGAGTCCCCCGCTGAGTTATGGTCCTTATGACTTTCCAGAGCTTCAAACCATAACTTCTATCCCTGGGAGGTGGCCAGAAAAACCATCCCCTTTTGTGAGGTCAGCAGCCCACAGGTATAAGTCTTGCAGTGAGCCCCCCTTAGTCAGTCCAAGCTGTGATGACGTGACTAATAGATCTGCAAATGAACTATGACGTGTGGCTCCTCCCCAGCCTGTCTTGTCTGTAAATGATCTAAGTGCCATGTAAGTGATTTTCATCTTTAATCCGATTTTATTTCTGACTGCCTTGTACATAACTATATTGCCTCAGCTTGTTACCTTTTTTTAAAACTATAAGCACTGCCTGCCTTTTAAGGAATAAACCTATAAAATTATTAGTTTGTTTCTCCTGCTCTATAAACGAATTTGCACGTGCCTGTAGTACTACGCTACTGTTTTGGGGTTGCTACGGACCCTCTTGATAAATTGTTCATTAAGTAAATCGTAGCTGGTGGCAGCTAAAAGAAGGGGTGTAAAGTGTTAACCTATTGGGTGGCGTTGGCGGTGACGGAGCGGGTTTTCTAAGTGTATTGCCTGGCTGCGGCCTGGAGTAATTATAATTCCCTCACTGCAGCGTGCCCAATAGCCAGCACACATCCAAGTGGCCCATCTGGCGACTAATTATCCTAGGTGCAGTTCCCTGACTGACCTGAGGGTAAGGGGGGCGCCAGAGAGCTGCAAGTTCCTAAGTGGAAGTGGGATAATTATAAATTCCTGCAGCTTATTGGGTCGGACGGCAGCAGCCGTCGTGTGTGTGCGTGTTTTCGTCACATTTGCGGCACGGAGGGATCACAAGCCGTGATACCCCGGGCTACCGTGTGGCGGACCGTGTGCACGTTCATCACACCTACCCGTCCTCTCCACAGTGCTGCACCGCCCTACATCTCCTCCTCTATCACCTACCCGTTCTCTCCACAGTGCTGCACGCCCTACATATCCTCCTCATCTGTGTCTATCACCCTATCCGTCCTCTCCACAGTACTGCACCGCCATATATCTCCTCCTCATCTATATCACCTACTCGTCCTCTCCACAGTGCGGCCCTCCTACATCTTCTCCCTCATGTCATTGGTCAGTGTCATCAGTGTTTGTTCAGTATTAGGCCTCTTTCACACTTCAGTCGTTTGTCGTCAGGTAAAATCCGCCAAAGTGTGAAAAAAGCGGATCCGCCAGAAAAGGTGAAAAACAAATGTAAACGGATCCGTTTTTTGACGGATCCGCCATGAACTTTTCAACCCGGAAAATGCAGGTATGCATGTCTGGCACAGAGGAGAGAGAGAGAGAGGGTGTTCTAAGCATTTTGTATGGATTTTCTATGGGAGCATCGGATCCGCTGGCGGATTACGTCAAAAACGGATGCCCGCGGATCCGCCACCGATAGGCGACCATTAGACGCTATAGTCCGCCATTTTGACGCACACAAAAATGTTGCATTGAACGTTTTCTAAAAATGGCGGACGCCAAATTTAAGGACCAAACGGACGACCATTCGTCTAAATCCGCCACAAAGTCAATGGGAAAAAAGCGGATCCGCCAAAAAAAAAATGGCGGATCCGCTTTTTTCACACTTTGGCGGATTTTGACTGACGTCGCACGACTGAAGAGTGAAAGAGGCTGTGTAGCCCTGGTGTGAAGGCACACGCAGTACCCTGGAGAATGTGTGGAGAGATAGCAGTTCAATGCTCTATACCCATTCACTCAATATACACTAGACACACCTTAGGGTAGTGTAGTGACTCGTAGGGAGTGGTCAGTGTAGATTCGTTGAGTGATTTTAGAGTCAGTTTCCTGTCTTCGGACAGAGCAGACGTGTGGAGTCTAGCTGGGACTTGGAGGGAGGAAGCAGTCCAGCTTGGTTCTATCAGCAGTTCAGCAAGTGGAGGCCAGTAAGGGCGAGATATAGATCACCTCAGCCTGGTCAGAGCTGTACCTCACTGAAGACATTGATAAAGAAGGAAGAGTTTAGTACAGAAATACTTCAGTCTCCTGTCTCAAGGACAGTGAAGGTTCAGAGACGTGCTCCTGCCTAGAAGATTACTGAGAGTCTGGCAACTAACTCTGAAGGAAGAAAAGAAGGGAGTGATTATATGACTTTTTGCAAGTGTGAGTGTTTATGCTACAAGCGCGGACAAGGCGAAAGGCACAGTGGAAGGAATATTTAAAAGTGCTTTTGGATTGGAGAAGTCCTGCACATTGTTACCGGTCACTGGGGACCGAAGGATCACTATAGTTTCAAGCTTAGTGGTAAGAAAACCAGAGGCTTATCGGACCTTAGGTCGCGGCAAGCAGCCCCTAAATAGTCGGTACGTAACTGGGGTCAGGGGGAGTGAGGACCTTGAGTCTCTGCAGGACAAGATAGGAATTCAGCTCTCTCACAGGAAGGCTCCGACCACAAAACTGACTGGGCAGTACAGCTTGGAGAAGCTGGAGATTATAGAGGGAACTACGCTTCATGCTGGTTGTACTCATCATCATTTGAAAGTAAAGGAGGCCCCTAACTTGTCCAGCTGCTATCTCGAAATACATTCTCCTTGGATCAGCCTCCCTGGGACCTGCCTGAACAACTTGAAGTAAAGGTATGGAAAGACGCTGATGTGTGAGACTGAGTTATTTGATTGCATTCCTGCACTACCCTATCATTACTATCGACCTGAGGGAAGAGTCCCACCTGTAGGGGACCTGACATCTAGCTGCCTCACCATCCCCTCAGAGATCTACAGCAGCGCTGGTACAAATTACCAGAGACTACAGGTGGCGTCACGAACTGTATATATATATCCCTGTCAAATATACCCTCCAACATACGCCTGACCGCCAGGGCCACAGACCGAGCCACCGCTACCTGTGACAATCCCATAGACTTCTACGGGCTCGGCTCTGAGTACCCCATTGCCCTGGAAACCCACAATTGTGGTGCGTGGTCGAGACATTTTGGCGTCACGAACAGGATGCGAAACTCGCAAAATTGCGAGCCCTGTGTGCCTATGGAGTTGTTTTTGTGAAATGGACTGTTTGCACTTTTGGCGCCAAAAATCGCCATCTTTGTCGCCATATTCGCGCCCTCAGGCGCTGGAGAAGAAGGTGGGCGTACCTTCGTGGGCGTGTACCCCCCTGTGGCGCGAAGAAAATGCCTGCCCTCTCAAAGTGCTATTATAATATGCGATCCTGCCCTACAGCAAAGGAGGTCCGCCTCCTCTTCACCTTTCCTGCGAAGAGGAGGAGACGCAAACCCCGCCTCCACGGAAGAGACCGGACGTCTCTGGAGGAAGATGAGAGAACGCTCTGGAACATCATGGAAGCAGGACGTGTGCAGCCGAGCAGGGAAGCGGAGGAAGGCAGGCCCCGTGCCCCAGCCAAGCTGCCACTAGAACCGGAGTCATCCGTGGTCCTGCACCTGCAGCAAGCATTGCTGGAAATCAAGGAAGAGAATGCACGACTGAAAAAGATGATTTTGCCACAACCTGGATTTGAGGAGATCGAGAGACGCCGGCGTACCCTGGAGCAGCGGCGGCTGTGGGACGCGGTGATCTCTCCCTTCGATGACCCCCTACGTCTGGAGTTACCAAAACTTCTGCTGCCCAAGGCAAAGGAGCAACCGGAGGCTGCCCCCGAAAGTACCAATCCTGATCCCACCGGTGAAGCGGTGGAGGCGAAGGAGGTTGAGGAGGTACCGCCAGTTCCGGAACACCCGCCCGGCCAGGAGGCCGCAGCAGATGATCGATCCCCGACACCGGAGGGGTCCTGTCCGTCATTGCCAGACGTGGACTGGGACGAGATGGCGCGCCTGGATGACGTCGCCTATACCGCCCAGTGGGAATGTGAGTGGCAGCGTCGTGAGGAGAAACAACAACGCCAGCAGGAGGAAGAGCGGGAAGCTCAGCGCAACCGACAGCGGCAACATGCAGAGCTGATCGCGGACAAGGAGAGTGTCCGTCGAGAAAAAGGTACTCTGAGGGAACCGCGGCGGCAGGGGTGTGTGACAGAGTTCCAGCTCCGGAAGGGCTGGGGCTTCATCAGGGAACCGGGCCTCTACCCAGGGGTCTTTGTCAGCAGACGTGATGTAGAATCCCACCTACCGCAGGGTCATCCCGGGAGGGACCTAGTTAATGGAGACATTGTCACATATACACGACACTGGGGTATGAAGGGATGGTATGCCCTTAATGTCACAATCGTCCGTGACCCCGTCCCCGACGCTGGTAACGTCACCACTACCGCAGCGTCCCCGTCTCCAGCTCAAACAGCATTCGGCCGTGCCCCAGCATCGCCCCCTGCAGGTATCTCGCAAATAGAAGCAACACCTGTATACTCTCCACTAACTCGTTATTCTTCTACATCGCAACTTGCGACACAGTCTCCATCGCAATCTATGACACGATCAATATCGCTAACTGTAACACAAATTGAAACGCAATCGGTGTCTCGCAAGGAGAAAGTACCCGTTGCGCCCCTAGAGGTTCGCACGAGAACTGTGGCGACCCAGACCCTAATAGCAGTACACGACTTGTTAGTTATGGGATCTAGGGACCATCGCATTGTTCCAGCCCCCGGGATGGAAAGTGTAATCAAAATTAACCAAGAAATGTGAAGAACGGTAGGACCCAGACAGGGTTTACCGCAACTAAGAAGATGTACATAAGTTTTTTATAAAAGTGAAAATAGTTTGTACAGTTTCTATGAGTATATAACGTATATATATATTGTCAAAAGAAGAATGCCCGGCTGGGTAATCAGATAAAAAGTTTTTGCACTTTATTGTGATGTGATTTGATATAATGTGTCTTTTTCTTATTATGGACTTCGAGGTTGAGGACTGAACCAGCCCAAGAACTGATTTTGTAAATAGTTGCACCTAGTGCATTATCTTGGTTTTACATAAAACCACCACAACTACCTCTGAATAATAAAACCCATGTGGTGTGGCACTGAGTGAGGTCTGCATTTATATGTCCTGCAGCCCACCCAGGACCCACGTTGAAGGTTTGGTGCGGGTCCTTCACAAGCATATTGTCTATTTATATGAAAATGTTATTTAATATTGTATTTTTCTATATATAATGTTTTGTTTGCAACGTTCAAGACATCCTTACCTCCCGGATGGGACGAATTAATGTTTAATGTTGATGTTTAATGCATAAACAAAATTGTCTCTTTGTATTTTACAGCCCGGGAGTGCTGTCTTTTACCATGGGGGAATGTGTAGCCCTGGTGTGAAGGCACACGCAGTACCCTGGAGAATGTGTGGAGAGATAGCAGTTCAATGCTCTATACCCATTCACTCAATATACACTAGACACACCTTAGGGTAGTGTAGTGACTCGTAGGGAGTGGTCAGTGTAGATTCGTTGAGTGATTTTAGAGTCAGTTTCCTGTCTTCGGACAGAGCAGATGTGTGGAGTCTAGCTGGGACTTGGAGGGAGGAAGCAGTCCAGCTTGGTTCTATCAGCAGTTCAGCAAGTGGAGGCCAGTAAGGGCGAGATATAGATCACCTCAGCCTGGTCAGAGCTGTACCTCACTGAAGACATTGATAAAGAAGGAAGAGTTTAGTACAGAAATACTTCAGTCTCCTGTCTCAAGGACAGTGAAGGTTCAGAGACGTGCTCCTGCCTAGAAGATTACTGAGAGTCTGGCAACTAACTCTGAAGGAAGAAAAGAAGGGAGTGATTATATGACTTTTTGCAAGTGTGAGTGTTTATGCTACAAGCGCGGACAAGGCGAAAGGCACAGTGGAAGGAATATTTAAAAGTGCTTTTGGATTGGAGAAGTCCTGCACATTGTTACCGGTCACTGGGGACCGAAGGATCACTATAGTTTCAAGCTTAGTGGTAAGAAAACCAGAGGCTTATCGGACCTTAGGTCGCGGCAAGCAGCCCCTAAATAGTCGGTACGTAACTGGGGTCAGGGGGAGTGAGGACCTTGAGTCTCTGCAGGACAAGATAGGAATTCAGCTCTCTCACAGGAAGGCTCCGACCACAAAACTGACCGGGCAGTACAGCTTGGAGAAGCTGGAGATTATAGAGGGAACTACGCTTCATGCTGGTTGTACTCATCATCATTTGAAAGTAAAGGAGGCCCCTAACTTGTCCAGCTGCTATCTCGAAATACATTCTCCTTGGATCAGCCTCCCTGGGACCTGCCTGAACAACTTGAAGTAAAGGTATGGAAAGACGCTGATGTGTGAGACTGTGTTATTTGATTGCATTCCTGCACTACCCTATCATTACTATCGACCTGAGGGAAGAGTCCCACCTGTAGGGGACCCGACATCTAGCTGCCTCACCATCCCCTCAGAGATCTACAGCAGCGCTGGTACAAATTACCAGAGACTACAGGTGGCGTCACGAACTGTATATATATATCCCCTGTAAATATACCCCCCAACATACGCCTGACCGCCAGGGCCACAGACCGAGCCACCGCTACTGTGACAATCCCATAGACTTCTACGGGCTCGGCTCTGAGTACCCCATTGCCCTGGAAACCCACAATTGTGGTGCGTGGTCGAGACAAGGCCTAAGTCTTTATCATCAGTTTCTTCAGTGATTTCCACTTATGAATTAATGAATAAATTGATTACAGCTTCTCTTGTACATTACAGTATTAACCTCGGACATCGCACTGATTACGCTGCTCCTATCCCTGTGATCTCAGTGATGTTCCGGCCCCCATAGACTTCTATGAGTCATTTTCATCCATGATGCCGGTAAAACACCGAGATATGTCCATGGAATATAACGGCTTCATGTTCTATCCAATAAAATGATCGATACATAGAACTTGTACGTCCAACTCAGACGTCTGAATGAGGACTTGAGGCGCCGTCAAATCATGATTTGTTCCTCAATTTTCACAAAATCGTAGGCAGTTTTTGTAAAACCTCCAGGAAAAGACGAACCTTGATCACAGTATGTATATAAACCCTTCATCTAAAAGCCCTGATTCTGCTGACAAACCTGAGGGTTTGTTACAATGTATCAGTGTAGACAATTACCTGAGATAAAACATTTATGCAAACGGCTGACTCCTACCTTCACTGATACATTGTAACAAACCATAAATGTGTGACAGGCGTTAGGAATGACCTCCAAAGAATGAAGATTGCCATGAACTGACAGCAAGCAGAGATCTGGAAATTGGTGAAGCATCAAAATAGAAAGTCTATTCAAAAGTTGCTTTTGTGATCACTTTACTTTCCAAGGTTCCTGAATGGCAAATCAACCTACTCAGGCAGCCATAAGTAATCAGGGAAATACTGAGTGACATGGCAGTGATGCTGCACATGAATCTACAAAATGTTTTGGCTTTGACAATTCCTGGAAAAGTTGGATGACAGCCGACATCACCCAGCTTTCCTGAGTCCTTATCAGTAAATCTTCCTATGGATGCAAAACTCGAGACATCAAAAATTGCTTGAAATTGGCTATAAATCTCACTTGCAATATTTGGGCGATTTTTAAACATGTTATGTGATCATTTTAGTCTGCGGACTGTCCCGGTGAAGCCCCCGTCTTACACATGGGGCCTCCACCTGCTACAGAGATCCTGCTGCAGACACGATAACTGACTGACAGCGACAGCCGCACAGAGCGAGGAAGGAAACCACTTTACATATACAGGATCCGTAAATAACAGATCTCCAAAATAGAACGGAATACCACAGAACATTCCGGAACACGACCCAAACCGGAGAGAGAAACAGCCCCGCGATTTATTATTATGTCTGACTTACACTCAGCTGTCACAGCAAACACCAGGGTCAGAAGATGAGGCGCGAAAGGCGAAAAGTATCGACGCCAATCCAGGACTCGCTGCATCCTCTGATCCCAAGAGCGGCTGTATCACTGCTGTGCTGTTCCATTTGTCTGGTTTATGTATTGTATTATTTCCATGCTGTGTATAATGTATTCTTGCATGCTCTCTGCTGTCACCTGGTGGCCCTTTCTGTGTGGCAGCCTGTAACTAATTAATTCTGGTACATGCCTTTCACTTCCTGTGCTGAGGTCACTGCTTCTTCTTCCTGTTAGCAGCCATTTGCTTTGTTAGTTCTTTATGGGAGAGACACGCTTTGTACCGAGCTGTGAAAGGCATCAGTTTTTTACCACCACCACCACCACCACCCCATACATTCTCGCTGCTCACACTTGCAGCCATACTTGGTGCTACATCTTCCTGCACCTCGTTTTCACCTGCATTTCTGGAGAAGTTACTGTATACCAATCATAAGCTGTATGTCCAGATTTCCAAATAAACAAGTCTGGACATCACAATCCCTGGTGTGCATCATCTCTCAGGACGCTGAACAGCACTGGTCCTGTCTGCTCTGCATGAGGAAGTGGAAGGTAGGAAAACTCTACCAGCCCCAATCAACTTCACCTCCATTCGCCTCATGTGGGGACAGAACAACTGCAGCACTCACCTCACTGAACGTCTCCGACTGTCTCTTCACATGGATATTCACAGGGGTCTCGTACACACTGGTGAAGGTGTTAAGCTTCGGGTTATGCCTGGAAAAGAAACAGATACCTCTGACAAAACACCTTACATGGAGGCGTGAACCACAAGATACAAATACAATCAGCAAATACCCTGCAGTAAATAAATAACAATAGACTTAAAAGCCGCCCCACCACGTCACGGTGACCCTGGTCGGGACGGTCCTAACCTCTACTATTAAGACCTTACCCTATATCAAGTGACGAACACGGGATAAGGGCCAAGAAGGACCGAGCCCCGACTAATGAACACCCAGCCAGGGGGAGCTACATAAATGTAATATATATATGTAATGTAACATCCGGCTCAAAGAAAAGGGAGGTCACAGCTTTACCTGCGCCAAGTGCAGAAGCCCCAAACAACTGA
>JARQOD010003291.1:0-66759 GCA_033576555.1 Oophaga sylvatica | reverse complement strand
TTCACATTATTCTTTTTCCGTGTTCTTCTTCTTCTCCAGATTTGCGCAATTAATACAGCCCGAACCGCTCGGTGTACAGACTCCGTTCAAACAAGGTTTTGAAGCTAGCTGCCGTGACAGGTGTGCTAAGTATTTTTGGAGTCGATCGGATTTTTTGCTTTTTAACCCTTTACGTTTGAAAAAAAAAATCTTCCCATTGGAATGCATTGATTTTGAACTTAAATGTACGTCTCGGGCTTGGAATTTTTTAAAATCGAAAAATGATATTTTTCCTCCGACTGTTAACCCCCTGAGGACATTTCTGTAGGAAAAAAATTTTGCCACCTCAAAACGTGCGTAAAAAAATGGCGTAAAAATAAATTGCCATAGGAATTAATGGCCCCATTGTAATCAATGGGCTCCCATATAAATCAATAATATAGCTGTGAGGCGTTTGTAAGGACCAACTACCACACCAGCTATAAATAACCCGGTTGCTAGAAAGATGGCTACAGCATTACTATGATGCTATGCCATTCCAGCAAGTTTATTGGCTGTAAAAGAGATGCCAAACTTGCTGGGCAGGCATCCGAGCTTCCTGCCCGAATACATGAGGTGTTCTGCAGAGTTCCGAGCATGTCCGAGCACCCCGATGCTCAAGGGTTAACGGAGCATGTCGGAGCATGTTCGCTCAACACTACCGGGCACCAATTCAAAGCACAATCTGTAGTTCCTTCAGGAAATACACATCTAGTAATTTCTTCTTCTTCTTCTTCTTCTTCTCCGCGTTTTCTGCAATTAATGCGGCCCGAACCGCTCAGCGCAGAGACCCCGTTCAGGCGGCGTTTCGAAGCCCTCGGTGGGGACAGGTGTGCTATGTATTTTTGGAGTCCATCCGATTTATAGTTTTTTAAAAAAAATCACACTTTAATCAAAAAATTTCCCATAGGAATTAATGGCGACCTTTCCATGACCCCCAACTGACATGGATTGAAGCCACAGCGCAGGTGCAGTGACCTTACAAAGATGGCAGCTATGCAAATGCAGCTGCCACACATGACCCGTATTAAGGGCCCGTCTCACATAGCGATATCGCTACCGAGATCGCTGCTGAGTCACTAGTTTTGTGACGCAGCAGCGAGCTCAGCAGCGATATCGCTGTGTGTGACATTCAGCGACGATCAGCCCCCCTGCCGGGTATCGCTGATCGTCGCTGAAATGTCAGGACATTTTTTTGATCGCTGGTCTCCCGCTGACAGGCACGCATCGCTGCGTGTGACAGGCGGGAGACCAGCGATCCGCTGGTAACCAAGGTACACAGCGGGTTTCCAGGCGCGGGGCTGTGCCTGGAAACCCGTTGTGTACCTTGGATACCAGCGCCCTGATGCAGGGAGCTGGTAACCAAGGTACACAACGGGTTTCCAGGCACCGCGCAGCGCTTGGAAACCCGACGTGTACCTTGGTTACCAGCTCCCTGCATCAGGGCGCTGGTATCCAACGTACACTGCGGGTAACAGCGATGTTACCCAGCAGTGTCGCTGTGCTGATCGCTGCCCTGAGCTGCCTGTTTGACAGCTCAGCAGCGATCATGTAGCGATACACCAGCGATCCTGACAAGTGCATATCGTTGTCGGGATCGCTGGTGTATCGCTATGTGAGACCCAGCCTTTAGCTAATAGAAGCTGACAGATCGCTGATTGAAGATCTTAAAGGTGCAGCACAGGGCACCAGGTAGCACTCAGGGGCCCCAGGCAGCACATGGGGCGCCATGCAGCACACAGGGGCCACAGGCAGCACACGGGGCCCCAGGCAATATACAGGGCCCCAGGCAGCGCACGGGGCCCCAGGCAGCGCACGGGGCCCCAAGCGGCACACAGGGGCCCCAGGTAGCGCACGAGACTCCAGGCGGCGTACAGGGGCCACAGGCAGAGCACATTGGCCCCAGGCAGCGCACGAACAGGCAGTGCACGGGGCCCCAGGCAGCGCACGAGACTCCAGGCGGCGTACAGGGGCCACAGGCAGCGCACGGGGCACCAGGCAGCGCAAAAGGGCCCCAGGCAGTGCACGGGGCCCCAGGCAGCGCACAGGGGCCACAGGCAGCACACGGGGCCCCAGGCAGAGTACAGGGGCCCCAGGCAGCACACGGGGGCCACAGGCAGTGCACGTGGCCCCAGGCAGCGCACGGGGCCCCAGGCAGAGCACGGGGCCCCAGGCAGAGCGCAGGGGCCCCAGGCAGAGCACAGGGGCCCCAGGCAGCGCACCGGGCCCCTGAAAGTGCACAGGGGCCACAGGTAGCGCACGGGGCCACAGACAGCGCACAGGGGCCACAGGCAGCGCACGGGGACCCTGGCATCGCACAGGGGCCACAGGCAGTGCACAGGGCCCCAGGCAGCTCACAGGGGCCCCAGGCAGCGCACGGGGCCCCAGGCAGAGCACAGGGCCCTAGGCAGAGTGCAGGGGCCCCAGGCAGAGCACAGGGGGCACAGGCAGAGCACAAGGTCATCAAGCAGCGCACGGGGACCCTGGCAGCGCACAGGGGCCACAGGCAGTGCACAGGGGCCACAGGCAGCGCACGGGGACCCTGGCAATATACAGGGCCCCAGGCAGCGCACGGGGCCCCAAGCGGCACACAGGGGCCCCAGGTAGCGCACGAGACTCCAGGCGGCGTACAGGGGCCACAGGCAGAGCACATTGGCCCCAGGCAGCGCACGAACAGGCAGCGCACGGGGCCCCAGGCAGCGCACGAGACTCCAGGCGGCGTACAGGGGCCACAGGCAGCGCACGGGGCACCAGGCAGCGCAAAAGGGCCCCAGGCAGTGCACGGGGCCCCAGGCAGCGCACAGGGGCCACAGGCAGCACACGGGGCCCCAGGCAGAGTACAGGGGCCCCAGGCAGCACACGGGGGCCACAGGCAGTGCACGTGGCCCCAGGCAGCGCACGGGGCCCCAGGCAGAGCACGGGGCCCCAGGCAGAGCGCAGGGGCCCCAGGCAGAGCACAGGGGCCCCAGGCAGAGCACAGGGGCCCCAAGCAGCGCACCGGGCCCCTGAAAGTGCACAGGGGCCACAGGTAGCGCACGGGGCCACAGACAGCGCACAGGGGCCACAGGCAGCGCACGGGGACCCTGGCATCGCACAGGGGCCACAGGCAGTGCACAGGGCCCCAGGCAGCTCACAGGGGCCCCAGGCAGCGCACGGGGCCCCAGGCAGAGCACAGGGCCCTAGGCAGAGTGCAGGGGCCCCAGGCAGAGCACAGGGGGCACAGGCAGAGCACAAGGTCATCAAGCAGCGCACGGGGACCCTGGCAGCGCACAGGGGCCACAGGCAGCGCACAGGGGCCACAGGCAGTGCACGGGGACCCTGGCAGCACACAGGGGCCACAGGCAGCGCACGGGGACCCTGGCAGCTCACAGGGGCCTCAGGCAGCAAAGGGGGCCCCAGGCAGAGCACGGGGCCCCAGACGGCGCACAGGGCCCCAGGCGGCGCACAGGGGCCACAGGCAACGCACGGGGCCACAGGCAGCGCACAGGGGCCACAGGCAGCACACGGGGCCCCAGGTGGCGCACAGGGCCCCAGGCAGCGCACAGGGGCCCCAGGCAATGCACGGGGCCCCAGGCAATGAACAGGGGCCCCAGGCAGCACACAGGGCCCCAGGCAGAGCACAGAGGCCCCAGGCAGCACACAGGGGCCACAGGCAACGCACGGGGCCCCAGGCAGCACACAGGGGCCACATGCAGCACACGGGGCCCCAAGCAGAGCACAGGGGCCCCAGGCAGCACACAGGGGCCACAGGCAGCGCACATGGCCCCAGGCGGCGCACGGGGCCCCAGGCAGCGCACAGGGGCCACAGGCAGCACACAGGGCCCCAGGCAGAGCACAGGGGCCCCAGGCAGCACACAGGGCCACGGGCAGCGCACATGGCCCCAGGCAGCGCACAGGGCCCCAGGCAGAGCACTCGGCCCCAGGTAGTGCACAGGGGCCACAGGCAGCGAACGGGGCTACAGTCAGCGCACAGAGGCAACAGGCAGGTCACGGGGCCCCAGGCAGAGCACAGGGGCCACAGGCAGCGCACGGGGCCCCAGGCGGTGCACAGGGGCCATAGGCAATGTACGGGGCCACAGGCAGCGCACAGGGGCCACAGGCAGCTCACAGGGGCCCCAGGCAGCCCACGGGGCCCCAAGCAGAGCACGGGGCCCCAGGCAGAGCATGGGGCCACAGGTGGCGCATAGAGGCCAAAGGCGGCGCACAGGGCCCCAGGCGGTGCATGGGGCCCCAGGCAGAGCGCAGGGGCCCCAGGCAGAGCACAGGGGCCACAGGCAGAGCACAGGGGCACCAAGCAGCGCACGGGGGCCCCTGGCAGCGCACAGGGGCCACAGGCAGCGCACGGGGACCCTGGCAGCGCACAGGGGCCACAGGCAGCGCACGGGGCCCCAGGCAGCTCACAGGGGCCCCAGGCAGCGCACGGGGCCCCAGGCAGAGCACGGGGCCCCAGGCGGTGCACAGGGCCCCAGGTGGCGCATAGGGGCCACAGGCAACGCACGGGGCCCCAGGCAGCGCACAGGGGCCACAGGCACACACGGGGCCCCAGGCGGTGCACGGGGCCCCAGGCGGCGCATAGGGGCCCCAGGCAATGCACGGGGCCACAGGCAGCACACGGGGCCCCAGGCAGAGCACAGAGGCCCCAGGCAGCACACAGGGGCCACATGCAACGCATGGGGCCCCAGGCAGCGCACAGGGGCCACAGGCAGCACACGGGCCCCAAGCAGAGCACAGTGGCCCCAGGCAGAGCACAGTGGCCCCAGGCAGCACACGGGGCCCCAGACAGAGCACAGGGGCCCCAGGCAGCACACTGTGGCTGAAGTGGCTACTGAGGTGCCGAATGTGCAAAAGTGGCTACCAAGTGGCCAAAATGGCTACCAAGTGGCCAAAGTGGCGACCAAGGTGCCGAATGTGCTAAAGTGGCTACAGAGGGGCTGTGCGCAGCAAAGTGGCTACCAAGGATTCTTGCATGCCAAAATGGCTACCAATAGGCCAAAGTGGCTAACAAGGGGCCCAGCACATCAAAGTGGCTACCAAGGGGCCATATACAACCCATCCCAGGTTGTGCCATCGCTATACACAACATTCATATTCTAACTTTACTTTCTGACAGTCGACACCTTTTACACTGCTGTAAAGCCGGCAGCGCTGTTCAAGCACCATGTATTTCCTTCAGGAAATGCCCATCTAGTTATTGTGCTTTGGAAAAAGCACTATATTGTTATTATTGTGCTTTGGAAAAAGCACTATATTGTTATTCACATTATTCTTTTTCCGTGTTCTTCTTCTTCTCCAGATTTGCGCAATTAATACAGCCCGAACCGCTCGGTGTACAGACTCCGTTCAAACAAGGTTTTGAAGCTAGCTGCCGTGACAGGTGTGCTAAGTATTTTTGGAGTCGATCGGATTTTTTGCTTTTTAACCCTTTACGTTTGAAAAAAAAAATCTTCCCATTGGAATGCATTGATTTTGAACTTAAATGTACGTCTCGGGCTTGGAATTTTTTAAAATCGAAAAATGATATTTTTCCTCCGACTGTTAATCCCCTGAGGACATTTTTGTAGAAAAAAATTTTTGCCACCTCAAAACGTGCGTAAAAAAATGGCGTTAAAAATAAATTGCCATAGGAATTAATGGCCCCATTGTAATCAATGGGCTCCCATACTTGCTGGGCAGGCATCCGAGCTTCCTGCCCGAATACATGAGGTGTTCTGCAGAGTTCCGAGCATGTCCGAGCACCCCGATGCTCAAGGGTTAACGGAGCATGTCCGAGCATGTTCGCTCAATACTACCGGGCACCAATTCAAAGCACAATCTGTAGTTCCTTCAGGAAATACACATCTAGTTCACATTATTCTTTTTCCGTGTTCTTCTTCTTCTCCAGATTTGCGCAATTAATACAGCCCGAACCGCTCGGTGTACAGACTCCGTTCAAACAAGGTTTTGAAGCTAGCTGCCGTGACAAGTGTGCTAAGTATTTTTGGAGTCGATCGGATTTTTTGCTTTTTAACCCTTTATGTTTGAAAAAAAAATCTTCCCATTGGAATGCATTGATTTTGAACTTAAATGTACGTCTCGGGCTTGGAATTTTTTAAATCGAAAAATGATATTTTTCCTCCGACTGTTAATCCCCTGAGGACATTTTTGTAGAAAAAAAATGTTGCCACCTCAAAACGTGCGTAAAAAAATGGCGTTAAAATAAATTGCCATAGGAATTAATGGCCCCATTGTAATCAATGGGCTCCCATACTTGCTGGGCAGGCATCCGAGCTTCCTGCCCGAATACATGAGGTGTTCTGCAGAGTTCCAAGCATGTCCGAGCACCCCGATGCTCAAGGGTTAACGGAGCATGTCCGAGCATGTTCGCTCAACACTACCGGGCACCAATTCAAAGCACAATCTGTAGTTCCTTCAGGAAATACACATCTAGTTATGGTGCTTGAACCTCTAGGTTCAAGCAACATATTGTAATCCGATTTCTTATTATTGTGCTTTGGAAAAAGCACTATATTGTTATTATTGTGCTTTGGAAAAAGCACTATATTGTTATTCACATTATTCTTTTTCCGTGTTCTTCTTCTTCTCCAGATTTGCGCAATTAATACAGCCCGAACCGCTCGGTGTACAGACTCCGTTCAAATAAGGTTTTGAAGCTAGCTGCCGTGACAGGTGTGCTAAGTATTTTTGGAGTCGATCGGATTTTTTTGCTTTTTAACCCTTTACGTTTGAAAAAAAAAATCTTCCCATTGGAATGCATTGATTTTGAACTTAAATGTACGTCTCGGGCTTGGAATTTTTTAAAATCGAAAAATGATATTTTTCCTCCGACTGTTAACCCCCTGAGGACATTTTTGTAGAAAAAAAATTTTGCCACCTCAAAACATGCGTAAAAAAATGGCGTAAAAATAAATTGCCATAGGAATTAATGGCCCCATTGTAATCAATGGGCTCCCATATAAATCAATAATATAGCTGTGAGGCGTTTGTAAGGACCAACTACCACACCAGCTATAAATAACCCGGTTGCTAGAAAGATGGCTACAGCATTACTATGATGCTATGCCATTCCAGCAAGTTTATTGGCTGTAAAACAGGCGCCAAACTTGCTGGGCAGGCATCCGAGCTTCCTGCCCGAATACATGAGGTGTTCTGCAGAGTTCCGAGCATGTCCGAGCACCCCGATGCTCAAGGGTTAACGGAGCATGTCCGAGCATGTTCGCTCAACACTACCGGGCACCAATTCAAAGCACAATCTGTAGTTCCTTCAGGAAATACACATCTAGTTCACATTATTCTTTTTCCGTGTTCTTCTTCTTCTCCAGATTTGCGCAATTAATACAGCCCGAACCGCTCGGTGTACAGACTCCGTTCAAACAAGGTTTTGAAGCTAGCTGCCGTGACAGGTGTGCTAAGTATTTTTGGAGTCGATCGGATTTTTTGCTTTTTAACCCTTTACGTTTGAAAAAAAAAATCTTCCAATTGGAATGCATTGATTTTGAACTTAAATGTACGTCTCGGGCTTGGAATTTTTTAAAATCGAAAAATGATATTTTTCTCCGACTGTTAACCCCCTGAGGACATTTCTGTAGAAAAAAAATTTTGCCACCTCAAAACGTGCGTAAAAAAATGGCGTAAAAATAAATTGCCATAGGAATTAATGGCCCCATTGTAATCAATGTGCTCCCATATAAATCAATAATATAGCTGTGAGGCGTTTGTAAGGACCAACTACCACACCAGCTATAAATAACCCGGTTGCTAGAAAGATGGCTACAGCATTACTATGATGCTATGCCATTCCAGCAAGTTTATTGGCTGTAAAAGAGGTGCCAAACTTGCTGGGCAGGCATCCGAGCTTCCTGCCCGAATACATGAGGTGTTCTGCAGAGTTCCGAGCATGTCCGAGCACCCCGATGCTCAAGGGTTAACGGAGCATGTCGGAGCATGTTCGCTCAACACTACCGGGCACCAATTCAAAGCACAATCTGTAGTTCCTTCAGGAAATACACATCTAGTAATTTCTTCTTCTTCTTCTTCTTCTTCTTCTTCTTCCGCGTTTTCTGCAATTAATGCGGCCCGAACCGCTCGGCGCAGAGACCCCGTTCAGGCGGCGTTTCGAAGCCCTCGGTGGGGACAGGTGTGCTATGTATTTTTGGAGTCTATCCGATTTTTAGTTTTTAAAATAAATCGCATTTTAAGCAAAAATTTTCCCATAGGAATTAATGGCGACCTTTCCATGACCCCCAACTGACATGGATTGAAGCCACAGCGCAGGTGCAGTGACCTTACAAAGATGGCAGCTATGCAAATACAGCTTCCACACATGACCCATATCAGCTAATAGAAGCTGACAGATCGCTGATTCAAGGTCTTAAAGGCGCAGCGCAGGGCCCCAGGCAGCACACAGGGGCCCCAGGCAGCACACGGGGACACAGGCAGCGCGCCAATGGCTTCTGAAAAGCCCCACGGACGCCAAAGTGGCTTTAGAAGCCCAGTGTGCCAAAGTGGCCCCTGAGGCAAAGTGACAGCATGTGTCAACATGGCTAAAGTGGCTACCAAGTAGCCAAAGTGGCTACCGAGGTGCCGAATGTGCCAAAGTGGCTACCAAGTGGCCAAAGTGGCTACCGAGGTTCCGAATGTGCCAAAGTGGCTACCAAGTGGCCAAAGTGGCTACCGAGGTGCTGAATGTGTCAAAGTGGCTAGCAAGTGGCAAAAGTGGCTACCGAGGTGCTGAATGTGCCAAAGTGGCTACCAATGTGCCAAAGTGGCTACAAAGTGGCCAAAGTGGCTACCGAGGTGCCGAATGTGCCAAAGAGGCTACCAAGTGGCCAAAATGGCTACCAAGTGGCCAAAGTAGCTACCGAGAGGCCGAATGTGTCAAAGTGGCTACCAAGTGGCCAAAGTGGCTACCGAGGTGCTGAATGTGCCAAAGTGGCTACCAATGTGCCAAAGTGGCTACAAAGTGGCCAAAGTGGCTACCGAGGTGTTGAATGTGCCAAAATGGCTACCAAGTAGCCAAAGTGGCTACCAAGTGGCCAAAGTGGCTACAGAGGTGCCAGATGTGCCAAAGTGGCTACCAAGTGGCCAAAGCGGCTACCGAGGTGCCGAATGTTCCAAAGTGGCTACCAAGTGGGCAGAGTGGCTACCGAGGTGCCGAATGTGCCAAAGTGGCTACCAAGTGACCAAAGTGGCTACCAAGGTTCCATATGTGCTAAAGTGGCTACCAAGTGGCCAAAGTGGCTACCGAGGTGCCGAATGTGCCAAAGAGGCTACCAAGTGGCCAAAGTGGCTACCAAGTGGCCAAAGTGGCTACTGAGGTGCCGAATGTGTCAAAGTGGCTACCAAGTGGCCAAAGTGGCTACAGAGGTGTTGAATGTGCCAAAGTGGCTACCAAGTGGCCAAACTGGCTACTGAGGTGCCGAATGTTCCAAAGTGGCTACCAAGTGGCCAAAGTGGCTACCGAGGTGCCAAATGTGCCAAAGTGGCTACCAAGTGGCCAAAGTGGCTACCGAGGTGCTGAATGTGCCAAAGTGGCTACCAATGTGCCAAAGTGGCTACAAAGTGGCCAAAGTGGCTACCGGGGTGTTGAATGTGCCAAAATGGCTACCAAGTAGCCAGAGTGGCTACCAAGTGGCCAAAGTGGCTACAGAGGTGCCGGATGTGCCAAAGTGGCTACCAAGTGGCCAAAGCGGCTACCGAGGTGCCGAATGTTCCAAAGTGGCTACCAAGTGGGCAGAGTGGCTACCGAGGTGCCGAATGTGCCAAAGTGGCTACCAGGTGACCAAAGTGGCTACCAAGGTTCCAAATGTGCTAAAGTGGCTACCAAGTGGCCAAAGTGGCTACCGAGGTGCCGAATGTGCCAAAGAGGCTACCAAGTGGCCAAAGTGGCTACCAAGTGGCCAAAGTGGCTACTGAGGTGCCGAATGTGTCAAAGTGGCTACCAAGTGGCCAAAGTGGCTACAGAGGTGTTGAATGTGCCAAAGTGGCTACCAAGTGGCCAAATTGGCTACTGAGGTGCCGAATGTTCCAAAGTGGCTACCAAGTGGCCAAAGTGGCTACCGAGGTGCCAAATGTGCCAAAGTGGCAACCAAGTTGCCAAAGTGGCTACCGAGGTGCCGAATATCCAAAAGTGGCTACCAAGTGGCCAAAGTGGCTACCGAGGTGCCAAATGTGCCAAAGTGGCTAACAAGTGGCCAAAGTGGCTACCGAGGTGCCAAATGTGCCAAAGTGGCTACCAAGTGGCCAAAGTGGTATCGAGGTGCCGAATGTGCCAAAGTGGCTACCAAGTGGCCAAAGTGGCTACCGAGGTGCCGAATGTGCCAAAGTGGCTACCAAGTGGCCAAAGTTGCTACCGAGTGGCTGTGTGCATCAAAGTGGCTACCAAGGATTCTTGCATGCCAAAATGGCTACCAAGGGGCCAAAGTGGCTAACAAGGGGCCCCGCACATCAAAGTGGCTACCAAGGGGCCATATACAACCCATCCCAGGTTGTGCCATCGCTATACACAACATTCATATTCTAACTTTACTTTCTTACAGTCGACACCTGATACACTGCTGTAAAGCTGGCAGCTCTGTTCAAGCACCATGTATTTCCTTCAGGAAATGCCCATCTAGTTCTTCTTCTTCTTCTCCGCGTTTTCTGCAATTAATGCGGCCCGAACCGCTCGGCGCAGAGACCCCGTTCAGGCGGCGTTTCGAAGCCCTCGGTGGGGACAGGTGTGCTATGTATTTTTGGAGTCGATCCGATTTTTAGTTTTTATAAAAAATCGCATTTTAACCCCTCTCTGACATTAGACGTACTATCCCGTCCATAAAACCCGTGCCATTCTGCCCATGGACGGGATAGTATGTCATAGGCGATCAGCTGCGCTCCTGAGGGGAGCGCAGCTAATCGCCGCCGGGTGTCAGCTGATTATCACAGCTGACACCCGTGACTGTGTGTCAGGAGCGGTCACGGACCGCTCCCGGCACATTAACCCCTAGCACACCGCGATCAAACATGATCGCGGTGTACTGGGGGCACAGGGGAGGATCGCGCAGGGTGGGGGCTCCCTGCGCGCCCCCCTGAGACCCTCAGACCAGCGCGATGTGATCGCGCTGTTCTGAGGGCTTCCTCCCTCCCAGGACCCGGATCCAAGATGGCGCCGGGGTCCTGGAGGGAGGCGGCTTCCTCAGTGCCTGCTGAGAGCGGGCACTGAGAAAATGTCACGCGGTCTTATGATATGTGTACGATGTCAGTAAACTATTCTTAAAAGAACAACACTCTATACAACATATAGATTAGCAACATAAGCATGTAAATATAGAATAGATTTACCTCACACGATATCCGTTGAACTCAGGGTTAATCTTGAGGACTTGATACACTGTCACAGGAAAGAAGAGGACCGGGGGTCTAACCTGACCCTAAACTGGGGTCCTAACTAATCCCTCACCTTGGAGGTACTGATAATGGTTCAGAGGTCCAAGTCTCCAGCCTAACCCTGTCTCCTATCAGTCCCTGAACCCTGTAATCAGTCCTAAGAAGGATTCTGATTACCACCAAAGGGATATGGGCTGATCTCTGCTAAATACACAGATTAGAAATATAAGACAGACTGGAGAAAACACAGACTTGCATACACACTCAAACACAGAAGGAACATAAATGATCTGGGATATTAAACTCTAAGAAAGGTGAGCTTAAAACAACTAAGGAGCTCTTTAACTTTAAGTCTATACAGATACAATCCTATCTGTGGTCTGCATGAAGAATTTCACTGGCAACTCCCAAACAGACAACCAGAGATTTAAAGGAAACCAATCAACAAATAATTAATTGCAGCCGGGAGAGACTGCACCCATTCCCAGAACTGAGCACAGACAGAATTAACTCCCTAACTGCCAAACACAAAGAAACAGCAACTCAGCTGTGAGAAGTCAGAATGTGCAACCGCGACGATCTTCGTGGCGATGCACACATGACAGTACCCCCCCTTCTACGAGGGGCCTCCGGACCCTCAGGGCCAGGTTTGCCCGGGTGAGTTCTGTGGAAGGTCCGCACCAAACGATCTGCGTTAATGTCAGACGCAGGAACCCACGTCCTCTCCTCTGGACCATACCCCTTCCAATGCACCAAGTACTGAAGGGACCGGCGATTCAGACGTGAGTCAATGATCTTTGACACTTGAAACTCCAAGTTACCATTGACCACCACTGGAGGAGGAGGTAGAGGTGATGGTATAACTGGTGCCACGTACCTCTTAAGTAATGACTTGTGGAACACATTATGAATTTTAAACGTAGGAGGGAGGTCCAGACGAAATGCCACAGGATTAATTATGGAACTGATCCTGTACGGCCGGATGAATCTGGGGCCCAGCTTCCAGGAGGGAACTTTAAGTTTTATATTCCTGGTAGACAACCATACCAGATCGTTCACATTAAGATCTGGACCAGAAACTCTCCTCCTATCAGCCATACGTTTATAACGGTTCCCCATAGCACTCAGATTATTCAATACACCTCTCCACACTGAAGCAAGTGACGACGAGAAACGCTCCTCCTCAGGAACCCCAGAAGGGCCCCCCCCATTGAAAGTACAAAACTGGGGATGAAAACCATATGCCCCAAAAAACGGGGATTTACCAGTGGACTCGCTCCGCCTGTTGTTAAGAGCGAACTCTGCCAGAGGCAAGAAAGAAGACCAGTCCTCCTGGTTCTCTGAGACAAAACACCGAAGATAAGTCTCTAGGCTTTGATTCAGACGCTCTGTCTGACCATTGGTCTGCGGATGAAAAGCCGAGGAAAATGACAATTGCATCCCCCGACGTAAACAAAATGCCCTCCAAAACTTGGACACAAACTGAGACCCCCTATCTGACACCACATCAGAAGGCAACCCATGAAGTCTCACAATCTCCCCAATGAACACCTGCGCCAGAGTTTTAGCATTAGGGAGGGCAGGAAGAGCAATGAAATGTGCCATCTTACTGAACCTGTCAACAACCACCAGTATGACAGTCTTCCCTGACGACTGAGGAAGGTCCGTGATGAAGTCCATAGACAAATGAGTCCATGGACGCTCCGGAAGTTTCAAGGGTAAGAGGGTCCCAGACGGACGGGTATGAGGGGTCTTAGAACGAGCACAAACCCCACAGGACGCGACAAAAGTTAAAACATCTTTATTAACGTTAGGCCACCAAAACCGGCGAGAAAGGAGATCTAAAGTAGCCTTACTCCCTGGATGTCCTGCTAGAGCAGAATTATGATGTGCCTCAATAACCTTTTGTCTCAACTGATTTGGGACAAACAGTCTCCCTGGAGGTCCTGCAGGGGCGTCCCCCTGAGCCTCTAACACCTCCTCCTCAAGCTCAGAACATACAGCCGACACTACCACCCCCTCCTGAAGGATAGGAATCGGGTCATCCGTTTTCCCGGCCCCTGGGAAACTGCGAGACAAGGCATCAGCCTTAACATTCTTAGATCCAGGGCGATAAGTGACAACAAAATTAAACCTGGTAAAAAACAACGACCATCGAGCTTGTCTGGAATTCAGACGCTTAGCAGATTCCAAATACAGCAGGTTCTTGTGATCAGTAATGACGGTGACCGGGTGGACTGCCCCCTCCAAAAAGTGACGCCATTCTTCAAAAGCCAACTTAATGGCCAAAAGTTCCCTATTGCCGATATCATAATTCCTTTCGGCGGACGACAATTTCTTAGAAAAGAAAGCGCACGGATGCCATTTACCAGGGGACGGACCCTGGGACAATATTGCACCCACCCCTACGTCAGACGCGTCCACCTCCACAACGAACGGCTGTGATGCATCTGGTTGGATGAGAACGGGTGCCGAAGCAAAACATTTTTTCAAAGAGGAAAAAGCTTGGCAAGCTTTGTCCGACCATTTAGAAAAATCCGTCCCTTTTCTTGTCATGTCAGTGAGAGGTTTGACAACAGATGAGAAATTACAAATAAATTTCCGGTAGTAGTTAGCAAACCCCAGAAAACGCTGCAGAGCCTTAAGATCCTCTGGCTGATCCCATTCAAGCACTGCTCTCACCTTTTCAGGGTCCATACGGAAACCGGAGGCTGACACCAAGAAACCCAAAAACTGAAGTTCCTGTACGGCAAATACACACTTTTCCAGTTTGGCGTATAGTTTATTGTCTCGCAAGATCTGCAACACCTGTCTCACATGCTCCTGGTGAGACACAAGATCTGGCGAGTAAATTAAAATGTCATCCAAATATACGACCACAAACAGCCCCACCAGATGACGAAAAATGTCATTAACAAAATGTTGGAATACTGCTGGTGCAGTAGTCAGACCAAAAGGCATGACAAGGTTCTCATAATGTCCCTCCGGCGTGTTAAACGCCGTTTTCCACTCATCCCCCTCTTTTATCCTAATCAGATTATACGCCCCCCTGAGATCCAATTTAGAGAACCATTTGGCGCCAACAATTTGATTGAAGAGATCAGGAATCAGAGGGAGTGGATACGGATCTCGAACAGTAATCCGATTAAGTTCGCGGAAATCCAAGCAAGGGCGTAGGCCTCCATCTTTCTTCTTCACAAAGAAGAACCCCGCGGCCACTGGGGAAGATGAAGGTCTAATATGCCCTTTAGCCAGACTTTCCGAAATATAATCTTTCATAGCCTGCCTCTCAGGACCAGAAAGGTTATATAACCTAGCTTTAGGTAACTTAGCATCAGGAAGTAAATTAATAGAGCAGTCATACACACGATGAGGAGGCAACTCCTGACACCCCTCCTCAGAGAACACATCCCCAAAGTCCTCCAAAAAAGGAGGCAAAGTACTAGGCACGACCGCACTGATGACTGTGTTCATGCAGTTACTTTTGCAAAACTCACCCCATTGGCTTATCTCTCTGGACTGCCAATTAATCACAGGGTTATGTTTAACCAACCAAGGAAGTCCCAACACAATAGGAGTAGGTAGACCCTCCAACACATAACAAGATAATAGTTCCCTATGTATTGCCCCTACCCGAAGGTCAATGTTATGAACCTCATGAACAAAGCTACCTTGGCCGAGAGGCCTGGCGTCAATGGAGAATATAGGGATCGGTTTGACCAATACACTCAGATGCATACCTTGAGCCTGAGCAAACTGAGCGTCAACCAGATTAGCCCCGGACCCACTATCAAGAAGAACAGAAAATCTCTCCACTCTCGTACCAACCACCACCTCCACTGGTACAAGGAACTGAGAAGAACTAGCGGACGAAATACATACTCCCAGGTTGTCGTCCACCACACAACCTGGGATTAACAGTTTTCCGGCGACTTCTTGCTCAACAAGGCACGGGACGGACATCCCCCAACAAAATGTCCCTCTTTCCCGCAGAAGAAACACCTTCTAGTCCTGCGGCGTACCGCCAATCCACTCCTACGAAATGATGTCCCTCCCAACTGCATAGGCTCATCCGAACAGACAAGGGGAACCTCAACATAAGGGACTTTAGTGGTAGGTGGAGAAACAACAGGGAGTGGAGTTACCTCACCCCTCTCCCGAAGCCGTCTATCAGTACGGATAGCCAGGGCCATAGCAGCCTCCAGTGATGGAGGAGAATCATACTGAGCCAAAACGTCCTTTAATTTGTCAGAAAGCCCATGACAAAACTGGCTCCTAAGAGCTGGGTCATTCCACTGAGTATCTGTGGCCCATCTACGGAACTCAGAAGCAAATTCCTCCGCCGGACGATCTCCCTGCTGTATCTTACGTAATTTTGTCTCAGCAAGAGAGACCCGATCTGGGTCATCATATACCAAACCCAGGGCAGTAAAAAATCGATCTACTGACTGTAGAGCCGGGGATCCCGGAGGAAGGGAAAATGCCCAGGATTGAGGGTCCCCTTGTAGGAGCGAGATAACAATTCCCACTCTCTGCTCTTCACTCCCTGATGATCGAGGCCGAAGCCGAAAATACAATTTACATGCTTCCCTGAAGGTAAAAAATTTGTCTCGCCCACCAGTGAACCTGTCCGGGAGAGCAACCTTAGGTTCAACTCTGGTTTGCTCCAGGGGAGACAAAACTTTGGACTTAATGTCCGTCAGCTCCATGGATAATCCCTGCAACTGCAGAGCCAGCTGGGCTACTGGATCCATGGCAACTGGGAATAATTTTAAGGGCCAGTGAAAATGTCACGCGGTCTTATGATATGTGTACGATGTCAGTAAACTATTCTTAAAAGAACAACACTCTATACAACATATAGATTAGCAACATAAGCATGTAAATATAGAATAGATTTACCTCACACGATATCCGTTGAACTCAGGGTTAATCTTGAGGACTTGATACACTGTCACAGGAAAGAAGAGGACCGGGGGTCTAACCTGACCCTAAACTGGGGTCCTAACTAATCCCTCACCTTGGAGGTACTGATAATGGTTCAGAGGTCCAAGTCTCCAGCCTAACCCTGTCTCCTATCAGTCCCTGAACCCTGTAATCAGTCCTAAGAAGGATTCTGATTACCACCAAAGGGATATGGGCTGATCTCTGCTAAATACACAGATTAGAAATATAAGACAGACTGGAGAAAACACAGACTTGCATACACACTCAAACACAGAAGGAACATAAATGATCTGGGATATTAAACTCTAAGAAAGGTGAGCTTAAAACAACTAAGGAGCTCTTTAACTTTAAGTCTATACAGATACAATCCTATCTGTGGTCTGCATGAAGAATTTCACTGGCAACTCCCAAACAGACAACCAGAGATTTAAAGGAAACCAATCAACAAATAATTAATTGCAGCCGGGAGAGACTGCACCCATTCCCAGAACTGAGCACAGACAGAATTAACTCCCTAACTGCCAAACACAAAGAAACAGCAACTCAGCTGTGAGAAGTCAGAATGTGCAACCGCGACGATCTTCGTGGCGATGCACACATGACAGTAGCCTGCTGCACTGCCTGAGCGATCGCTGGTGTGACAGTGTGCTGTGCACACTGTCACACCAGCGATTTGATAAAATACAGTGATGTCCCACCCTGGGACAAAGTAAAAAAGTTAAAAAAATAAAAATAAACATGTTATAAAAAAAAATCCAAAATAAATAAAAAAAAATATATATATTCCCCAATAAATTCATTTCTTCCTGTAAATAAAAAAACCAAAACAATAAAAGTACACATATTTGGTATCGCCGCGTCCGTAATGACCCCCCCTATAAAACTGTCCCACTAGTTAACCCCTTTAGTGAACCCCTTAAAAAAAAAAAAAAACGAAGCAAAAAATCAATGCTTTATCATCATACCGCCGAACAAAAAGTGGAATAATGCGCGATCAAAAAGACCGATATAAATAAACATGGTACCGCTGAAAACGTCATCTTGTCCCGCAAAAAACGAGCTGCCATACAGCATCATTAGCGAAAAAATAAAAAAGTTATAGCTCGCAAAATAAAGCGATGCAAAAATAATTATTTTTTATATAAAATTGTTTTTATTCTATAAAAGCACCAAAACATAAAAAAATGATATAAATGAGGTATCGCCATAATCGTACTGACCCGAAGAATAAAACTGCTTTATCAATTTTACCACACGCGGAACAATAAAAACGCCTCCCCAAAAGAAATTCATGAATTGCTGATTTTTGTTCATTCTAACCTCCCAAAAATCGAAATAAAAAGCGATCAAAAAATGTCACCTGCTCAAAAATGGTACAAATAAAAACGTCAACTCGTACCGCAAAAAATAAGACCTCACATGACTCTGTGGGCCAAAATATGCAAAAATTATAGCTCTCAAAATGTGGCGATGCAAAAAAACTATTTTTGCAATAAAAAGAGTCTTTTAGCGTGACAGCTGCCAATCATAAAAACCCGCTATAAATAGTAAATCAAACCCCCCTTTATCACCCCCTTAGTTAGGGAAAAATAATAAAATTAAAAAAATGTATTTATTTCCATTTTCCATTAGGGTTAGGGTTAGGGTTGCGGCTAAAGTTAGGGTTAGGGTTGGTGCTAAAGTTAGAATTAGGGTGAGGGTTATAAACTTCTGTGAAGCACTTCGAGGTTCAAAGTGCTCACCACACATCTAGATAAGTTCCTTGTGGGGTCTATTTGCCAAAATGGGGTCACTTGTGGGGGGTTTCCACTGTTTAGGTGCATCAGGGGCTCTCCAAATGTGACATGACGCCCCCAGACCATTCCATCAAAGTCTGCAATCCAAAACGTCACTACTTCCCTTCCGAGCCCCGACGTGTGCCCATACAGTAGTTTTCGCCCACATATTGGGTATCAGTGTACTCAGGACAAATTGGACAACAACTTTTGGGTTCCAATTTCTTCTGTTACCCTTGTGAAAATAAAATATTGGGGGCGAAAAAGTCATTTTTGTAAAAAAAAAAAAAGATTTTTTATTTTACGGCTGTACGTTATAAACTTTAGTGAAACACCAGGGGGTTCAAAGTTCTCACCACACATCTAGATAAGTTCCTTGAGGGGTCTAGTTTCCAAAATAGTGTCATTTATGGGGGTTTCCACTGTTTAGGCAGATCAGGAGCTCTCCAAACACGACATGGCGTCCAGCCAATTCTGCGTTGAAAAAGTCAGACGGCGCTCCTTCCCTTCCAAACTCTGCCATGCACCCAAACAGTGGTTTACCCCCACATATGGGGTATCAGAGTACTCAGGACAAATTGTACAACAACTTATGTGGTCCAATTTCTCCTGTTACCCTTGGGAAAATAAAAAATTAGTGACTAAAAGATAATTTTTGTGGGAAAAAAATAGGATTTTTTATTTTCATGCCCGGGCATTATAAACTTGTGTGAAGCACTCAGGACAAATTGCACAATAACTTTTGGAGTCTTGTTACCCTTGTAAAAATAAAAATTGGGGTGAAAAGATCATTTTTGTGGAAAAAATATGATTTTTACATTTTACGGCTCTACGTTATAAACTTGTGTGAAGCACTTGGGGGTTCAAATTGCTCATCAAAATCTAGATAAGTTCCTTAGGGGGTCTAGTTTCCCAAATTGGGTCATTTGTGGGGGGTTTCCACTGTTTAGGCACATCAGGGGCTCTCCAAATGCAACATGGCATTAAAACTCAATTCCAGCCAATTTTGGTTGGAAAAAGTCAAATGGTGTTCCTTCCATTCCGAGCTCTGCCGTGCGCCCAAACAGTGGTTCCCCCCCACATATGGGGTATCAGAGTACTCAGGACAAATTGTACAACAACTTATGTGGTCCAATTTCTCCTGTTACCCTTGGGAAAATAAAAAATTAGTGACTAAAAGATAATTTTTGTGGGAAAAAAATAGGATTTTTTATTTTCATGCCCGGGCATTATAAACTTGTGTGAAGCACTTGGGGGTTCAAAGTGCTCACCAAAGATCTAGATAAGTTCCTTAGGGGTCTAGTTTCCAAAATGGGGTCACTTGTGGGGGGTTTCCACTGTTTAGGCTCATCTGGGGCACTGCAAACGGAACATGACCCCCATTAACATCTGCATTCCAAAACGTTACTACTTCCTTTCCAAGCCCTGCCGTGCGCCCAAACAGTTTCCCCCCCCCACATATGGGGTATCAGCGTACTCAGGACAAATTGGACAACAACTTTTGCGGTCCAATTTCCTTGGGAAAATTCAAAAATTTGGGACTAAAAAATCATTTTTGTGGAAAATTGATTTTTTTTTTTTCACACCCAGGCTTTATAAACTTTTGTGAAACACTTGAGGGTTCAAAGTGCTCACAACAGATCTAGATAAGTACCTTAGGGGGTCTAGTTTCCAAAATGGTGTCACTTGTGGGGGGTTTCCACTGTTTAGGCGCATCAGGGGCTCTCCAAACGCGACATGGCATCCAATCTAAATTCCAGCCAATTTTAGTTTGAAAAAGTCAAACGTCGCTCCTTCCCTTACGAGCTCTGCCGTGTGCCCAAACAGTGGTTTTCCCCCACATATGGGGTATTGGCGTACTCAGGAGAAATTGCATAACAACCTTATCTGTCCATTTTCTCCTTTTACCCTTGTGAAAATAAAAAAAAAGTTTGTAAAAGATAATTTTTGTGGCTAAAAAGTAAAATATTCATTTTTTCCTTCCACGTTGCTTTAGTTACTGTGAAGCACCTGAAGGGTTAATAAACTTCTTGAATATGGTTTTGAGTACCTTGAGGGGTGCAGTTTTTAGAATGGTGTTACTTTTGGGTATTTTCTGCCATATAGACCCCTCAAAGTGACTTCAAATGTGAGGTGGTCCCTAAAAAAATGGCTTTGTAAATTTTGCAAGTGGCTACCAAGTGGCCAAAGTGTCTACCAAGGTGCTGAATGTTTCAAAGTGGCTAGCAAGTAGCCAAAGTGGCTACCAAGTAGCCAAAGTGGATACCAAGGTGATGAATGTGCCAAAGTGGCTACCAATGTGCCAAAGTGGCTACCAAGGTGCTGTATGTGCCAAAGTGGCTATCAATGTGCCAAAGTGGCTACCAAGTGGCCAAAGTGGCTACAGAGGTGCCGAATGTGCCAAAAAGGCTACCAAGTGGCCAAAGTGGCTACCAAGTGGCCAAAGTGGCTACCGAGAGGCCGAATGTGCCAAAGTGGCTACCAAGTGGCCAAAGTGGCTACCAAGGTGCTGAATGTGCCAAAGTGGCTACCAATGTGCCAAAGTGGCTACCAAGTGGCCAAAGTGGCTACCAAGGTGCTGTATGTGCCAAAGTGGCTACCAATGTGCCAAAGTGGCTACCGAGGTGCCGAATGTGCCAAAAAGGCTACCAAGTGGCCAAAGTGGCTACCAAGTGGCCAAAGTGGCTACCGAGAGGCCGAATGTGCCAAAGTGGCTACCAAGTGGCCAAAGTGGCTACCAAGGTGCTGAATGTGCCAAAGTGGCTACCAAGTGGCCAAAGTGGCTACCAAGGTGCTGCATGTGCCAAAGTGGCTACCAATGTGCCAAAGTGGCTACCAAGTGGCCAAAGTGGCTACCGAGGTGCCGAATGTGCCAAAGAGGCTACCAAGTGGCCAAAGTGGCTACCAAGTGGCCAAAGTGGCTACCGAGAGGCCGAATGTGCCAAAGTGGCTACCAAGTGGCCAAAGTGGCTATAGAGGTGTCGAATGTGCCAAAGTGGCTACCAAGTGGCCAAAGTGGCTACCGAGGTGCCGAATGTGCCAAAGTGGCTACCAAGTGGCCAAAGTGGCTACCGAGGTGCCAAATGTGCCAAAGTGGCTACCAAGTTGCCAAAGTGGCTACCGAGGTGCTGAATATGCCAAAGTGGCTACCAAGTGGCCAAAGTGGCTACCGAGGTGCCGAATATGCCAAAGTGGCTACCAAGTGGCCAAAGTGGCTACCGAGGTGCCGAATGTGCCAAAGTGGCTACCAAGTGGCCAAAGTGGCTACCGAGGGGCCGGATATGCCAAAGTGGCTACCAAGTGGCCAAAGTGGCTACCGTGGTGCAGAATGTGCCAAAGTGACTACCAAGTGGCCAAAGTGGCAACCGTGGTGCAGAATGTGCCAAAGTGGCTATCAATTGGCCAACGTGACTACCAAGGTACCAGATGTGCCAAAGTGGCTACCGAGGTGCCGAATGTGCCAAAGTGGCTACCAAGTAGTCAAAGTGGCTACCGAGGTGCCGAATGTGCTAAAGTGGCCAAAGTGGCTACCGTGGTGCAGAATGTGCCAAAGTGGCTATCAAGTGGCCAACGTGACTACCAAGGTACCGGATGTGCCAAAGTGGCTACCGAGGTGCCGAATGTGCCAAAGTGGCTACCAAGTAGCCAAAGTGGCTACCGAGGTGCCGAATGTGCTAAAGTGGCCAAAGTGGCTACCGAGGTGCCGAATGTGCCAAAGAGGCTACCAAGTGGACAAAGTGGCTACCAAGCAGCCAAAGTGGCTACCAAAGTGCCGAATGTTCCAAAGTGGCTACCAAGTGGCTACCGAGGTGCCAAATGTGCCAAAGTGGCTACCAAGTGGCCAAATTGGCTACCGAGATGCCGAATGTGCCAAAGTGGCTACCAAGTGGCCAAAGTGGCTACCGAGGGGCCGAATGTGCCAAAGTGGCTACCAAGTGGCCAAAGTGGCTACTGAGGTGCCGAATGTGCCAAAGTGGCTACCAAGTGGCCAAAGTGGCTAGTGAGGTGCCGAATGTGTCAAAGTGGCTACCAAGTGGCCAAAGTGGCTACTGAGGTGCCGAATGTGCCAAAGTGGCTAGCAAGTGGCCAAAGTGGCTACTGAGGTGCTGAATGTGCCAAAGTGGCTACCAAGTGGCCAAAGTGGCTACTGAGGTGCCGAATGTGCCAAAGTGGCTACCAAGTGGCCAAAGTGGCTACTGAGGTGCTGAATGTGCCAAAGTGGCTTCCAAGTGGCCAAAGTGGCTACTGAGGTACCGAATGTGCCAAAATGGCTACCAAGTGGCCAAAGTGGGTACTGAGGTACAGACTGTGCCAAAGTGGCTACCAAGTGGCTGAAGTAGCTACCGAGGTGCCGAATGTGCCAAAGTGGCTACCAAGTGGCCAAAGTGACTACCAAGGTGCCGAATGTGCCAAAGTGGCTACCAGGTGGCCAAAGTGGCTGCTGAGGTGCCGAATGTGCCAAAGTGGCTACCAAGCAGCCAAAGTGGCTACCAAGGTGCTGAATATGCCAAAGTGGCTACCAAGTGACCAAAGTGGCTACTGAGGTGCCGAATGTGCCAAAGTGGCTAGCAAGTGGCCAAAGTGGCTACTGAGGTGCTGAATGTGCCAAAGTGGCTACCAAGTGGCCAAAGTGGCTACTGAGGTGCCGAATGTGCCAAAGTGGCTACCAAGTAGCCAAAGTGGCTACCGAGGTGCCGAATGTGCTAAAGTGGCCAAAGTGGCTACCGAGGTGCCGAATGTGCCAAAGAGGCTACCAAGTGGACAAAGTGGCTACCAAGCAGCCAAAGTGGCTACCAAGGTGCCGAATGTTCCAAAGTGGCTACCAAGTGGCTACCAAGGTGCTGAATATGCCAAAGTGGCTACCAAGTGGCCAAAGTGGCTACTGAGGTGCCGAATGTGCCAAAGTGGCTACCAAGTGGCCAAAGTGGCTACCGAGTGGCTGTGTGCACCAAAGTGGCTACCAAGGATTCTTGCATACCAAAATGGCTACCAAGGGGCCAAAGTGGCTAACAAGGGGCCCCGCACATCAAAGTGGCTACCAAGGGGCCATATACAACCCATCCCAGGTTGTGCCATCGCTATACACAACATTCATATTCTAACTTTACTTTCTTACAGTCGACACCTGATACACTGCTGTAAAGCTGGCAGCGCTGTTCAAGCACCATGTATTTCCTTCAGGAAATGCCCATCTAGTTATGGTGCTTGAACCTCTAGGTTCAAGCAACATATTGTAATCCGATTTCTTATATTTTATTATTGTGCTTTGGAAAAAGCACTATATTGTTATTATTGTGCTTTGGAAAAGCACTATATTGTTATTCACATTATTCTTTTACCGTGTTCTTCTTCTTCTCCAGATTTGCGCAATTAATACAGCCCGAACCGCTCGGTGTACAGACTCCGTTCAAACAAGGTTTTGAAGCTAGCTGCCGTGACAGGTGTGCTAAGTATTTTTGGAGTCGATCGGATTTTTTGCTTTTTAACCCTTTACGTTTGAAAAAAAAATCTTCCCATTGGAATGCATTGATTTTTAACTTAAATGTACGTCTCGGGCTTGGAATTTTTTAAAATCGAAAAAAATGATATTTTTCCTCCGACTGTTAACCCCCTGAGGACATTTTTGTAGAAAAAAAATTTTGCCACCTCAAAACGTGCGTAAAAAAATGGCGTAAAAATAAATTGCCATAGGAATTAATGGCCCATTGTAATCAATGGGCTCCCATATAAATCAATAATATAGCTGTGAGGCGTTTGTAAGGACCAACTACCACACCAGCTATAAATAACCCGGTTGCTAGAAAGATTGCTACAGCATTACTATGATGCTATGCCATTCCAGCAAGTTTATTGGCTGTAAAACAGGCGCCAAACTTGCTGGGCAGGCATCCGAGCTTCCTGCCCGAATACATGAGGTGTTCTGCAGAGTTCCGAGCATGTCCGAGCACCCCGATGCTCAAGGGTTAACGGAGCATGTCCGAGCATGTTTGCTCAACACTACCGGGCACCAATACTAAGCACAATCTGTAGTTCCTTCAGGAAATACACATCTAGTTCTTCTTCTTCTTCTTCTCCGCGTTTTCTGCAATTAATGCGGCCCGAACCGCTCGGCGCAGAGACCCCGTTCAGGCGGCGTTTCGAAGCCCTCGGTGGGGACAGGTGTGCTATGTATTTTTGGAGTCTATCCGATTTTTAGTTTTTAAAAAAATCGCATTTTAAGCAAAAATTTTCCCTTAGGAATTAATGGCGACCTTTCCATGACCCCCAACTGACATGGATTGAAGCCACAGCGCAGGTGCAGTGACTTACAAAGATGGCAGCTATGCAAATCAGCTTCCACACATGACCCTATCAGCTAATAGAAGCTGACAGATCGCTGATTAATGGTCTTAAAGGCGCAGCGCAGGGCCCCAGGCAGCACACAGGGGCCCCAGGCAGCACACGGGGCCCAGGCAGCACAGGCCAGCGCGCCAATGGCTTCTGAAAAGCCCCACGGACGCCAAAGTGCTTTAGAAGCCCAGTGTGCCAAAGTGGCCCCTGAGGCAAAGTGACAGCATGTGTCAACATGGCTAAAGTGGCTACCAAGTAGCCAAAGTGGCTACCGAGGTGCCGAATGTGCCAAAGTGGCTACCAAGTGGCCAAAGTGGCTACCGAGGTTCCGAATGTGCCAAAGTGGCTACCAAGTGGCCAAAGTGGCTACCGAGGTGCTGAATGTGTCCAAAGTGGCTTGCAAGTGGCAAAAGTGGCTACCGAGGTGCTGATGTGCCAAAGTGGCTACCAATGGCCAAAGTGGCTACAAAGTGGCCAAAGTGCTACCGAGGTGACGAATGTGCCAAAGAGGCTACCAATGTGGCCAAATGGCTACCAAGTGCCAAAGTAGCTACCGAGGTGCCGAATGTGTCAAAGTGGCTACCAAGTGGCCAAAGTGGCTACCGAGGTGCCCGAATGTGCCAAAGTGGCTACCAAGTTGCCAAAGTGGCTACAAATGGCCAAAGTGGCTACCAGGGGTTGAATGTGCTAACAAGGGCTACCAAGTAGCCAAAGTGGCTACCAAGTGGCCAAAGTGGCTACAGAGGTGCCAGATGTGCCAAAGTGGCTACCAAGTGGCCAAAGCTGGCTACCGAGGTGCCGAATGTTCCAAAGTGGCTACCAAGTGGGCAAAGTGGCTACCGAGGTGCCGAATGTGCCAAAGTGGCTACCAAGTGACCAAAGTGGCTACCAAGGTTCCATATGTGCTAAAGTGGCTACCAAGTGGCCAAAGTGGCTACCGAGGTGCCGAATGTGCCAAAGAGGCTACCAAGTGGCCAAAGTGGCTACCAAGTGGCCAAAATGGCCTACTGAGGTGCCGAATGTGTCAAAGTGGCTACCAAGTGGCCAAAGTGGCTACAGAGGTGTTGAATGTGCCAAAGTGGCTACCAAGTGGCCAAACTGGCTACTGAGGTGCCGAATGTCCAAAGTGGCTACCAAGTGGCCAAAGTGGCTACCAGGTGCCAATGTGCCAAAGTGGCTACCAAGTGGCCAAAGTGGCTACCGAGGTGCTGAAGTGCCACAAGTGGCTACCAATGTGCCAAAGTGGCTACAAGTGGCCAAAGTGGCTACCGGGTGTTGAATGTGCCAAAATGGCTACCAAGTAGCCAAAGTGGCTACCAAGTAGGCCAAAGTGGCTACAGAGGTGCCGAATGTGCCAAAGTGGCTACCAAGTGGCCAAAGCGGCTACCGAGGTGCCGAATGTTCCAAAGTGGCTACCAAGTGGCAAGTGGCTACCGAGGTGCCGAATGTGCCAAAGTGGCTACCAAGTGACCAAAGTGGCTACCAAGGTCCAAATGTGCTAAAGTGGCTACCAAGTGGCCAAAGTGGCTACCGAGGTGCCGAATGTGCCAAAGTGGCTACCAAGTGGCCAAAGTGGCTACACCAATGTGCCAAAGTGGCTACCTGAAGTGCACGAATGTGTTCCAAAGTGGCTACCAAGTGGCCAAAGTGGCTACAGAGGTGTGAATGTGCCAAAGTGGCTACCAAGTGGCCAAAGTGGCTACTGAGGTGCCGAATGTCCAAAGTGGCTACCAAGTGGCCAAAGTGGCTACCGAGGTGCCAATGTGCCAAAGTGGCAACCAAGTTGCCAAAGTGGCTACCGAGGTGCCGAATATGCCAAAAGTGGCTACCAAGTGGCCAAAGTGGCTACCGAGGTGCCAAATGTGCCAAAGTGGCTACCAAGTGGCCAAAGTGGCTACCGAGGTGCAATGTGCCAAAGTGGCTACCAATGGCCAAAGTGGTATCGAGGTGCCGAATGTGCCAAAGTGGCTACCAAGTGGCCAAAGTGGCTACCGAGGTGCCGAATGTGCCAAAGTGGCTACCAAGTGCCAAGTTGCTACCGAGTGGCTGTGTGCATCAAAGTGGCTACCAAGGATTCTTGCATGCCAAAATGGCTACCAAGGGGCCAAAGTGGCTAACAAGGGCCCGCACATCAAAGTGGCTACCAAGGGGCCATATACAACCCATCCCAGGTTGTGCCATCGCTATACACAACATTCATATTCTAACTTTACTTTCTTACAGTCGACACCTGATACACTGCTGTAAAGCTGGCAGCTCTGTTCAAGCACCATGTATTTCCTTCAGGAAATGCCCATCTAGTTCTTCTTCTTCTTCTCCGCGTTTTCTGCAATTAATGCGGCCCGAACCGCTCGGCGCAGAGACCCCGTTCAGGCGGCGTTTCGAAGCCCTCGGTGGGGACAGGTGTGCTATGTATTTTTGGAGTCGATCCGATTTTTAGTTTTTATAAAAAATCGCATTTTAACCCCTCTCTGACATTAGACGTACTATCCCGTCCATAAAACCCGTGCCATTCTGCCCATGGACGGGATAGTATGTCATAGGCGATCAGCTGCGCTCCTGAGGGGAGCGCAGCTAATCGCCGCCGGGTGTCAGCTGATTATCACAGCTGACACCCGTGACTGTGTGTCAGGAGCGGTCACGGACCGCTCCCGGCACATTAACCCCTAGCACACCGCGATCAAACATGATCGCGGTGTACTGGGGGCACAGGGGAGGATCGCGCAGGGTGGGGGCTCCCTGCGCGCCCCCCTGAGACCCTCAGACCAGCGCGATGTGATCGCGCTGTTCTGAGGGCTTCCTCCCTCCCAGGACCCGGATCCAAGATGGCGCCGGGGTCCTGGAGGGAGGCGGCTTCCTCAGTGCCTGCTGAGAGCGGGCACTGAGAAAATGTCACGCGGTCTTATGATATGTGTACGATGTCAGTAAACTATTCTTAAAAGAACAACACTCTATACAACATATAGATTAGCAACATAAGCATGTAAATATAGAATAGATTTACCTCACACGATATCCGTTGAACTCAGGGTTAATCTTGAGGACTTGATACACTGTCACAGGAAAGAAGAGGACCGGGGGTCTAACCTGACCCTAAACTGGGGTCCTAACTAATCCCTCACCTTGGAGGTACTGATAATGGTTCAGAGGTCCAAGTCTCCAGCCTAACCCTGTCTCCTATCAGTCCCTGAACCCTGTAATCAGTCCTAAGAAGGATTCTGATTACCACCAAAGGGATATGGGCTGATCTCTGCTAAATACACAGATTAGAAATATAAGACAGACTGGAGAAAACACAGACTTGCATACACACTCAAACACAGAAGGAACATAAATGATCTGGGATATTAAACTCTAAGAAAGGTGAGCTTAAAACAACTAAGGAGCTCTTTAACTTTAAGTCTATACAGATACAATCCTATCTGTGGTCTGCATGAAGAATTTCACTGGCAACTCCCAAACAGACAACCAGAGATTTAAAGGAAACCAATCAACAAATAATTAATTGCAGCCGGGAGAGACTGCACCCATTCCCAGAACTGAGCACAGACAGAATTAACTCCCTAACTGCCAAACACAAAGAAACAGCAACTCAGCTGTGAGAAGTCAGAATGTGCAACCGCGACGATCTTCGTGGCGATGCACACATGACAGTACCCCCCCTTCTACGAGGGGCCTCCGGACCCTCAGGGCCAGGTTTGCCCGGGTGAGTTCTGTGGAAGGTCCGCACCAAACGATCTGCGTTAATGTCAGACGCAGGAACCCACGTCCTCTCCTCTGGACCATACCCCTTCCAATGCACCAAGTACTGAAGGGACCGGCGATTCAGACGTGAGTCAATGATCTTTGACACTTGAAACTCCAAGTTACCATTGACCACCACTGGAGGAGGAGGTAGAGGTGATGGTATAACTGGTGCCACGTACCTCTTAAGTAATGACTTGTGGAACACATTATGAATTTTAAACGTAGGAGGGAGGTCCAGACGAAATGCCACAGGATTAATTATGGAACTGATCCTGTACGGCCGGATGAATCTGGGGCCCAGCTTCCAGGAGGGAACTTTAAGTTTTATATTCCTGGTAGACAACCATACCAGATCGTTCACATTAAGATCTGGACCAGAAACTCTCCTCCTATCAGCCATACGTTTATAACGGTTCCCCATAGCACTCAGATTATTCAATACACCTCTCCACACTGAAGCAAGTGACGACGAGAAACGCTCCTCCTCAGGAACCCCAGAAGGGCCCCCCCCATTGAAAGTACAAAACTGGGGATGAAAACCATATGCCCCAAAAAACGGGGATTTACCAGTGGACTCGCTCCGCCTGTTGTTAAGAGCGAACTCTGCCAGAGGCAAGAAAGAAGACCAGTCCTCCTGGTTCTCTGAGACAAAACACCGAAGATAAGTCTCTAGGCTTTGATTCAGACGCTCTGTCTGACCATTGGTCTGCGGATGAAAAGCCGAGGAAAATGACAATTGCATCCCCCGACGTAAACAAAATGCCCTCCAAAACTTGGACACAAACTGAGACCCCCTATCTGACACCACATCAGAAGGCAACCCATGAAGTCTCACAATCTCCCCAATGAACACCTGCGCCAGAGTTTTAGCATTAGGGAGGGCAGGAAGAGCAATGAAATGTGCCATCTTACTGAACCTGTCAACAACCACCAGTATGACAGTCTTCCCTGACGACTGAGGAAGGTCCGTGATGAAGTCCATAGACAAATGAGTCCATGGACGCTCCGGAAGTTTCAAGGGTAAGAGGGTCCCAGACGGACGGGTATGAGGGGTCTTAGAACGAGCACAAACCCCACAGGACGCGACAAAAGTTAAAACATCTTTATTAACGTTAGGCCACCAAAACCGGCGAGAAAGGAGATCTAAAGTAGCCTTACTCCCTGGATGTCCTGCTAGAGCAGAATTATGATGTGCCTCAATAACCTTTTGTCTCAACTGATTTGGGACAAACAGTCTCCCTGGAGGTCCTGCAGGGGCGTCCCCCTGAGCCTCTAACACCTCCTCCTCAAGCTCAGAACATACAGCCGACACTACCACCCCCTCCTGAAGGATAGGAATCGGGTCATCCGTTTTCCCGGCCCCTGGGAAACTGCGAGACAAGGCATCAGCCTTAACATTCTTAGATCCAGGGCGATAAGTGACAACAAAATTAAACCTGGTAAAAAACAACGACCATCGAGCTTGTCTGGAATTCAGACGCTTAGCAGATTCCAAATACAGCAGGTTCTTGTGATCAGTAATGACGGTGACCGGGTGGACTGCCCCCTCCAAAAAGTGACGCCATTCTTCAAAAGCCAACTTAATGGCCAAAAGTTCCCTATTGCCGATATCATAATTCCTTTCGGCGGACGACAATTTCTTAGAAAAGAAAGCGCACGGATGCCATTTACCAGGGGACGGACCCTGGGACAATATTGCACCCACCCCTACGTCAGACGCGTCCACCTCCACAACGAACGGCTGTGATGCATCTGGTTGGATGAGAACGGGTGCCGAAGCAAAACATTTTTTCAAAGAGGAAAAAGCTTGGCAAGCTTTGTCCGACCATTTAGAAAAATCCGTCCCTTTTCTTGTCATGTCAGTGAGAGGTTTGACAACAGATGAGAAATTACAAATAAATTTCCGGTAGTAGTTAGCAAACCCAGAAAACGCTGCAGAGCCTTAAGATCCTCTGGCTGATCCCATTCAAGCACTGCTCTCACCTTTTCAGGGTCCATACGGAAACCGGAGGCTGACACCAAGAAACCCAAAAACTGAAGTTCCTGTACGGCGAATACACACTTTTCCAGTTTGGCGTATAGTTTATTGTCTCGCAAGATCTGCAACACCTGTCTCACATGCTCCTGGTGAGACACAAGATCTGGCGAGTAAATTAAAATGTCATCCAAATATACGACCACAAACAGCCCCACAGATGACGAAAAATGTCATTAACAAAATGTTGGAATACTGCTGGTGCAGTAGTCAGACCAAAAGGCATGACAAGGTTCTCATAATGTCCCTCCGGCGTGTTAAACGCCGTTTTCCACTCATCCCCCTCTTTTATCCTAATCAGATTATACGCCCCCCTGAGATCCAATTTAGAGAACCATTTGGCGCCAACAATTTGATTGAAGAGATCAGGAATCAGAGGGAGTGGATACGGATCTCGAACAGTAATCCGATTAAGTTCGCGGAAATCCAAGCAAGGGCGTAGGCCTCCATCTTTCTTCTTCACAAAGAAGAACCCCGCGGCCACTGGGGAAGATGAAGGTCTAATATGCCCTTTAGCCAGACTTTCCGAAATATAATCTTTCATAGCCTGCCTCTCAGGACCAGAAAGGTTATATAACCTAGCTTTAGGTAACTTAGCATCAGGAAGTAAATTAATAGAGCAGTCATACACACGATGAGGAGGCAACTCCTGACACCCCTCCTCAGAGAACACATCCCCAAAGTCCTCCAAAAAAGGAGGCAAAGTACTAGGCACGACCGCACTGATGACTGTGTTCATGCAGTTACTTTTGCAAAACTCACCCCATTGGCTTATCTCTCTGGACTGCCAATTAATCACAGGGTTATGTTTAACCAACCAAGGAAGTCCCAACACAATAGGAGTAGGTAGACCCTCCAACACATAACAAGATAATAGTTCCCTATGTATTGCCCCTACCCGAAGGTCAATGTTATGAACCTCATGAACAAAGCTACCTTGGCCGAGAGGCCTGGCGTCAATGGAGAATATAGGGATCGGTTTGACCAATACACTCAGATGCATACCTTGAGCCTGAGCAAACTGAGCGTCAACCAGATTAGCCCCGGACCCACTATCAAGAAGAACAGAAAATCTCTCCACTCTCGTACCAACCACCACCTCCACTGGTACAAGGAACTGAGAAGAACTAGCGGACGAAATACATACTCCCAGGTTGTCGTCCACCACACAACCTGGGATTAACAGTTTTCCGGCGACTTCTTGCTCAACAAGGCACGGGACGGACATCCCCCAACAAAATGTCCCTCTTTCCCGCAGAAGAAACACCTTCTAGTCCTGCGGCGTACCGCCAATCCCTCCTACGAAATGATGTCCCTCCCAACTGCATAGGCTCATCCGAACAGACAAGGGGAACCTCAACATAAGGGACTTTAGTGGTAGGTGGAGAAACAACAGGGAGTGGAGTTACCTCACCCCTCTCCCGAAGCCGTCTATCAGTACGGATAGCCAGGGCCATAGCAGCCTCCAGTGATGGAGGAGAATCATACTGAGCCAAAACGTCCTTTAATTTGTCAGAAAGCCCATGACAAAACTGGCTCCTAAGAGCTGGGTCATTCCACTGAGTATCTGTGGCCCATCTACGGAACTCAGAAGCAAATTCCTCCGCCGGACGATCTCCCTGCTGTATCTTACGTAATTTTGTCTCAGCAAGAGAGACCCGATCTGGGTCATCATATACCAAACCCAGGGCAGTAAAAAATCGATCTACTGACTGTAGAGCCGGGGATCCCGGAGGAAGGGAAAATGCCCAGGATTGAGGGTCCCCTTGTAGGAGCGAGATAACAATTCCCACTCTCTGCTCTTCACTCCCTGATGATCGAGGCCGAAGCCGAAAATACAATTTACATGCTTCCCTGAAGGTAAAAAATTTGTCTCGCCCACCAGTGAACCTGTCCGGGAGAGCAACCTTAGGTTCAACTCTGGTTTGCTCCAGGGGAGACAAAACTTTGGACTTAATGTCCGTCAGCTCCATGGATAATCCCTGCAACTGCAGAGCCAGCTGGGCTACTGGATCCATGGCAACTGGGAATAATTTTAAGGGCCAGTGAAAATGTCACGCGGTCTTATGATATGTGTACGATGTCAGTAAACTATTCTTAAAAGAACAACACTCTATACAACATATAGATTAGCAACATAAGCATGTAAATATAGAATAGATTTACCTCACACGATATCCGTTGAACTCAGGGTTAATCTTGAGGACTTGATACACTGTCACAGGAAAGAAGAGGACCGGGGGTCTAACCTGACCCTAAACTGGGGTCCTAACTAATCCCTCACCTTGGAGGTACTGATAATGGTTCAGAGGTCCAAGTCTCCAGCCTAACCCTGTCTCCTATCAGTCCCTGAACCCTGTAATCAGTCCTAAGAAGGATTCTGATTACCACCAAAGGGATATGGGCTGATCTCTGCTAAATACACAGATTAGAAATATAAGACAGACTGGAGAAAACACAGACTTGCATACACACTCAAACACAGAAGGAACATAAATGATCTGGGATATTAAACTCTAAGAAAGGTGAGCTTAAAACAACTAAGGAGCTCTTTAACTTTAAGTCTATACAGATACAATCCTATCTGTGGTCTGCATGAAGAATTTCACTGGCAACTCCCAAACAGACAACCAGAGATTTAAAGGAAACCAATCAACAAATAATTAATTGCAGCCGGGAGAGACTGCACCCATTCCCAGAACTGAGCACAGACAGAATTAACTCCCTAACTGCCAAACACAAAGAAACAGCAACTCAGCTGTGAGAAGTCAGAATGTGCAACCGCGACGATCTTCGTGGCGATGCACACATGACAGTAGCCTGCTGCACTGCCTGAGCGATCGCTGGTGTGACAGTGTGCTGTGCACACTGTCACACCAGCGATTTGATAAAATACAGTGATGTCCCACCCTGGGACAAAGTAAAAAAGTTAAAAAAATAAAAATAAACATGTTATAAAAAAAAATCCAAAATAAATAAAAAAAAAAATATATATTCCCCAATAAATTCATTTCTTCCTGTAAATAAAAAAACCAAAACAATAAAAGTACACATATTTGGTATCGCCGCGTCCGTAATGACCCCCCTATAAAACTGTCCCACTAGTTAACCCCTTTAGTGAACCCCTTAAAAAAAAAAAAAAAACGAAGCAAAAAATCAATGCTTTATCATCATACCGCCGAACAAAAAGTGGAATAATGCGCGATCAAAAAGACCGATATAAATAAACATGGTACCGCTGAAAACGTCATCTTGTCCCGCAAAAAACGAGCTGCCATACAGCATCATTAGCGAAAAAATAAAAAAGTTATAGCTCGCAAAATAAAGCGATGCAAAAATAATTATTTTTATATAAAAATTGTTTTTATTCTATAAAAGCACCAAAACATAAAAAAATGATATAAATGAGGTATCGCCATAATCGTACTGACCCGAAGAATAAAACTGCTTTATCAATTTTACCACACGCGGAACAATAAAAACGCCTCCCCCAAAAGAAATTCATGAATTGCTGATTTTTGTTCATTCTAACCTCCCAAAAATCGAAATAAAAAGCGATCAAAAAATGTCACCTGCTCAAAAATGGTACAAATAAAAACGTCAACTCGTACCGCAAAAAATAAGACCTCACATGACTCTGTGGGCCAAAATATGCAAAAATTATAGCTCTCAAAATGTGGCGATGCAAAAAACTATTTTTGCAATAAAAAGAGTCTTTTAGCGTGACAGCTGCCAATCATAAAAACCCGCTATAAATAGTAAATCAAACCCCCCTTTATCACCCCCTTAGTTAGGGAAAAATAATAAAATTAAAAAAATGTATTTATTTCCATTTTCCCATTAGGGTTAGGGTTAGGGTTGCGGCTAAAGTTAGGGTTAGGGTTGGTGCTAAAGTTAGAATTAGGGTGAGGGTTATAAACTTCTGTGAAGCACTTCGAGGTTCAAAGTGCTCACCACACATCTAGATAAGTTCCTTGTGGGGTCTATTTGCCAAAATGGGGTCACTTGTGGGGGGTTTCCACTGTTTAGGTGCATCAGGGGCTCTCCAAATGTGACATGACGCCCCCAGACCATTCCATCAAAGTCTGCAATCCAAAACGTCACTACTTCCCTTCCGAGCCCCGACGTGTGCCCATACAGTAGTTTTCGCCCACATATTGGGTATCAGTGTACTCAGGACAAATTGGACAACAACTTTTGGGTTCCAATTTCTTCTGTTACCCTTGTGAAAATAAAATATTGGGGCGAAAAAGTCATTTTTGTAAAAAAAAAAAAAGATTTTTATTTTACGGCTGTACGTTATAAACTTTAGTGAAACACCAGGGGGTTCAAAGTTCTCACCACACATCTAGATAAGTTCCTTGAGGGGTCTAGTTTCCAAAATAGTGTCATTTATGGGGTTTCCACTGTTTAGGCAGATCAGGAGCTCTCCAAACACGACATGGCGTCCAGCCAATTCTGCGTTGAAAAAGTCAGACGGCGCTCCTTCCCTTCCAAACTCTGCCATGCACCCAAACAGTGGTTTACCCCCACATATGGGGTATCAGAGTACTCAGGACAAATTGTACAACAACTTATGTGGTCCAATTTCTCCTGTTACCCTTGGGAAAATAAAAAATTAGTGACTAAAAGATAATTTTTGTGGGAAAAAAATAGGATTTTTTATTTTCATGCCCGGGCATTATAAACTTGTGTGAAGCACTCAGGACAAATTGCACAATAACTTTTGGAGTCTTGTTACCCTTGTAAAAATAAAAATTGGGGTGAAAAGATCATTTTTGTGGAAAAAATATGATTTTTACATTTTACGGCTCTACGTTATAAACTTGTGTGAAGCACTTGGGGGTTCAAATTGCTCATCAAAAATCTAGATAAGTTCCTTAGGGGGTCTAGTTTCCCAAATTGGGTCATTTGTGGGGGTTTCCACTGTTTAGGCACATCAGGGGCTCTCCAAATGCAACATGGCATTAAAACTCAATTCCAGCCAATTTTGGTTGGAAAAAGTCAAATGGTGTTCCTTCCATTCCGAGCTCTGCCGTGCGCCCAAACAGTGGTTCCCCCCCACATATGGGGTATCAGAGTACTCAGGACAAATTGTACAACAACTTATGTGGTCCAATTTCTCCTGTTACCCTTGGGAAAATAAAAAATTAGTGACTAAAAGATAATTTTTGTGGGAAAAAAATAGGATTTTTTATTTTCATGCCCGGGCATTATAAACTTGTGTGAAGCACTTGGGGTTCAAAGTGCTCACCAAAGATCTAGATAAGTTCCTTAGGGGTCTAGTTTCCAAAATGGGGTCACTTGTGGGGGGTTTCCACTGTTTAGGCTCATCTGGGGCACTGCAAACGGAACATGACCCCCATTAACATCTGCATTCCAAAACGTTACTACTTCCTTTCCAAGCCCTGCCGTGCGCCCAAACAGTTTCCCCCCCCCACATATGGGGTATCAGCGTACTCAGGACAAATTGGACAACAACTTTTGCGGTCCAATTTCCTTGGGAAAATTCAAAAATTTGGGACTAAAAAATCATTTTTGTGGAAAATTGATTTTTTTTTTTCACACCCAGGCTTTATAAACTTTTGTGAAACACTTGAGGGTTCAAAGTGCTCACAACAGATCTAGATAAGTACCTTAGGGGGTCTAGTTTCCAAAATGGTGTCACTTGTGGGGGGTTTCCACTGTTTAGGCGCATCAGGGGCTCTCCAAACGCGACATGGCATCCAATCTAAATTCCAGCCAATTTTAGTTTGAAAAAGTCAAACGTCGCTCCTTCCCTTACGAGCTCTGCCGTGTGCCCAAACAGTGGTTTTCCCCCACATATGGGGTATTGGCGTACTCAGGAGAAATTGCATAACAACCTTATCTGTCCATTTTCTCCTTTTACCCTTGTGAAAATAAAAAAAAAGTTTGTAAAAGATAATTTTTGTGGCTAAAAAGTAAAATATTCATTTTTTCCTTCCACGTTGCTTTAGTTACTGTGAAGCACCTGAAGGGTTAATAAACTTCTTGAATATGGTTTGAGTACCTTGAGGGGTGCAGTTTTTAGAATGGTGTTACTTTTGGGTATTTTCTGCCATATAGACCCCTCAAAGTGACTTCAAATGTGAGGTGGTCCCTAAAAAAATGGCTTTGTAAATTTTGCAAGTGGCTACCAAGTGGCCAAAGTGTCTACCAAGGTGCTGAATGTTTCAAAGTGGCTAGCAAGTAGCCAAAGTGGCTACCAAGTAGCCAAAGTGGATACCAAGGTGATGAATGTGCCAAAGTGGCTACCAATGTGCCAAAGTGGCTACCAAGGTGCTGTATGTGCCAAAGTGGCTATCAATGTGCCAAAGTGGCTACCAAGTGGCCAAAGTGGCTACAGAGGTGCCGAATGTGCCAAAAAGGCTACCAAGTGGCCAAAGTGGCTACCAAGTGGCCAAAGTGGCTACCGAGAGGCCGAATGTGCCAAAGTGGCTACCAAGTGGCCAAAGTGGCTACCAAGGTGCTGAATGTGCCAAAGTGGCTACCAATGTGCCAAAGTGGCTACCAAGTGGCCAAAGTGGCTACCAAGGTGCTGTATGTGCCAAAGTGGCTACCAATGTGCCAAAGTGGCTACCGAGGTGCCGAATGTGCCAAAAAGGCTACCAAGTGGCCAAAGTGGCTACCAAGTGGCCAAAGTGGCTACCGAGAGGCCGAATGTGCCAAAGTGGCTACCAAGTGGCCAAAGTGGCTACCAAGGTGCTGAATGTGCCAAAGTGGCTACCAAGTGGCCAAAGTGGCTACCAAGGTGCTGCATGTGCCAAAGTGGCTACCAATGTGCCAAAGTGGCTACCAAGTGGCCAAAGTGGCTACCGAGGTGCCGAATGTGCCAAAGAGGCTACCAAGTGGCCAAAGTGGCTACCAAGTGGCCAAAGTGGCTACCGAGAGGCCGAATGTGCCAAAGTGGCTACCAAGTGGCCAAAGTGGCTATAGAGGTGTCGAATGTGCCAAAGTGGCTACCAAGTGGCCAAAGTGGCTACCGAGGTGCCGAATGTGCCAAAGTGGCTACCAAGTGGCCAAAGTGGCTACCGAGGTGCCAAATGTGCCAAAGTGGCTACCAAGTTGCCAAAGTGGCTACCGAGGTGCTGAATATGCCAAAGTGGCTACCAAGTGGCCAAAGTGGCTACCGAGGTGCCGAATATGCCAAAGTGGCTACCAAGTGGCCAAAGTGGCTACCGAGGTGCCGAATGTGCCAAAGTGGCTACCAAGTGGCCAAAGTGGCTACCGAGGGGCCGGATATGCCAAAGTGGCTACCAAGTGGCCAAAGTGGCTACCGTGGTGCAGAATGTGCCAAAGTGACTACCAAGTGGCCAAAGTGGCAACCGTGGTGCAGAATGTGCCAAAGTGGCTATCAATTGGCCAACGTGACTACCAAGGTACCAGATGTGCCAAAGTGGCTACCGAGGTGCCGAATGTGCCAAAGTGGCTACCAAGTAGTCAAAGTGGCTACCGAGGTGCCGAATGTGCTAAAGTGGCCAAAGTGGCTACCGTGGTGCAGAATGTGCCAAAGTGGCTATCAAGTGGCCAACGTGACTACCAAGGTACCGGATGTGCCAAAGTGGCTACCGAGGTGCCGAATGTGCCAAAGTGGCTACCAAGTAGCCAAAGTGGCTACCGAGGTGCCGAATGTGCTAAAGTGGCCAAAGTGGCTACCGAGGTGCCGAATGTGCCAAAGAGGCTACCAAGTGGACAAAGTGGCTACCAAGCAGCCAAAGTGGCTACCAAAGTGCCGAATGTTCCAAAGTGGCTACCAAGTGGCTACCGAGGTGCCAAATGTGCCAAAGTGGCTACCAAGTGGCCAAATTGGCTACCGAGATGCCGAATGTGCCAAAGTGGCTACCAAGTGGCCAAAGTGGCTACCGAGGGGCCGAATGTGCCAAAGTGGCTACCAAGTGGCCAAAGTGGCTACTGAGGTGCCGAATGTGCCAAAGTGGCTACCAAGTGGCCAAAGTGGCTAGTGAGGTGCCGAATGTGTCAAAGTGGCTACCAAGTGGCCAAAGTGGCTACTGAGGTGCCGAATGTGCCAAAGTGGCTAGCAAGTGGCCAAAGTGGCTACTGAGGTGCTGAATGTGCCAAAGTGGCTACCAAGTGGCCAAAGTGGCTACTGAGGTGCCGAATGTGCCAAAGTGGCTACCAAGTGGCCAAAGTGGCTACTGAGGTGCTGAATGTGCCAAAGTGGCTTCCAAGTGGCCAAAGTGGCTACTGAGGTACCGAATGTGCCAAAATGGCTACCAAGTGGCCAAAGTGGGTACTGAGGTACAGACTGTGCCAAAGTGGCTACCAAGTGGCTGAAGTAGCTACCGAGGTGCCGAATGTGCCAAAGTGGCTACCAAGTGGCCAAAGTGACTACCAAGGTGCCGAATGTGCCAAAGTGGCTACCAGGTGGCCAAAGTGGCTGCTGAGGTGCCGAATGTGCCAAAGTGGCTACCAAGCAGCCAAAGTGGCTACCAAGGTGCTGAATATGCCAAAGTGGCTACCAAGTGACCAAAGTGGCTACTGAGGTGCCGAATGTGCCAAAGTGGCTAGCAAGTGGCCAAAGTGGCTACTGAGGTGCTGAATGTGCCAAAGTGGCTACCAAGTGGCCAAAGTGGCTACTGAGGTGCCGAATGTGCCAAAGTGGCTACCAAGTAGCCAAAGTGGCTACCGAGGTGCCGAATGTGCTAAAGTGGCCAAAGTGGCTACCGAGGTGCCGAATGTGCCAAAGAGGCTACCAAGTGGACAAAGTGGCTACCAAGCAGCCAAAGTGGCTACCAAGGTGCCGAATGTTCCAAAGTGGCTACCAAGTGGCCACCAAGGTGCCAAATGTGCCAAAGTGGCTACCAAGTTGCCAAAGTGGCTACCGAGGTGCCAAATGTGCCAAAGTGGCTACCAAGTGGCCAAATTGGCTACCGAGATGCCAAATGTGCCAAAGTGGCTACCAAGTGGCCAAAGTGGCTACCGAGGGGCCGAATGTGCCAAAGTGGCTACCAAGTGGCCAAAGTGGCTACTGAGGTGCCGAATGTGCCAAAGTGGCTACCAAGTGGCCAAAGTGGCTAGTGAGGTGCCGAATGTGTCAAAGTGGCTACCAAGTGGCCAAAGTGGCTACTGAGGTGCCGAATGTGCCAAAGTGGCTAGCAAGTGGCCAAAGTGGCTACTGAGGTGCTGAATGTGCCAAAGTGGCTACCAAGTGGCCAAAGTGGCTACTGAGGTGCCGAATGTGCCAAAGTGGCTACCAAGTGGCCAAAGTGGCTACTGAGGTGCTGAATGTGCCAAAGTGGCTTCCAAGTGGCCAAAGTGGCTACTGAGGTACCGAATGTGCCAAAATGGCTACCAAGTGGCCAAAGTGGGTACTGAGGTACAGACTGTGCCAAAGTGGCTACCAAGTGGCTGAAGTAGCTACCGAGGTGCCGAATGTGCCAAAGTGACTACCAAGGTGCCGAATGTGCCAAAGTGGCTACCAGGTGGCCAAAGTGGCTGCTGAGGTGCCGAATGTGCCAAAGTGGCTACCAAGCAGCCAAAGTGGCTACCAAGGTGCTGAATATGCCAAAGTGGCTACCAAGTGACCAAAGTGGCTACTGAGGTGCCGAATGTGCCAAAGTGGCTACCAAGTGGCCAAAGTGGCTACTGAGGTACCGAATGTGCCAAAATGGCTACCAAGTGGCCAAAGTGGGTACTGAGGTACAGACTGTGCCAAAGTGGCTACCAAGTGGCTGAAGTAGCTACCGAGGTGCCGAATGTGCCAAAGTGGCTACCAAGTGGCCAAAGTGACTACCAAGGTGCCGAATGTGCCAAAGTGGCTACCAGGTGGCCAAAGTGGCTGCTGAGGTGCCGAATGTGCCAAAGTGGCTACCAAGCAGCCAAAGTGGCTACCAAGGTGCTGAATATGCCAAAGTGGCTACCAAGTGACCAAAGTGGCTACTGAGGTGCCGAATGTGCCAAAGTGGCTACCAAGTGGCCAAAGTGGCTACCGAGTGGCTGTGTGCACCAAAGTGGCTACCAAGGATTCTTGCATACCAAAATGGCTACCAAGGGGCCAAAGTGGCTAACAAGGGGCCCCGCACATCAAAGTGGCTACCAAGGGGCCATATACAACCCATCCCAGGTTGTGCCATCGCTATACACAACATTCATATTCTAACTTTACTTTCTTACAGTCGACACCTGATACACTGCTGTAAAGCTGGCAGCGCTGTTCAAGCACCATGTATTTCCTTCAGGAAATGCCCATCTAGTTATGGTGCTTGAACCTCTAGGTTCAAGCAACATATTGTAATCCGATTTCTTATATTTTATTATTGTGCTTTGGAAAAAGCACTATATTGTTATTATTGTGCTTTGGAAAAAGCACTATATTGTTATTCACATTATTCTTTTACCGTGTTCTTCTTCTTCTCCAGATTTGCGCAATTAATACAGCCCGAACCGCTCGGTGTACAGACTCCGTTCAAACAAGGTTTTGAAGCTAGCTGCCGTGACAGGTGTGCTAAGTATTTTTGGAGTCGATCGGATTTTTTGCTTTTTAACCCTTTACGTTTGAAAAAAAAATCTTCCCATTGGAATGCATTGATTTTTAACTTAAATGTACGTCTCGGGCTTGGAATTTTTTAAAATCGAAAAAAATGATATTTTTCCTCCGACTGTTAACCCCCTGAGGACATTTTTGTAGAAAAAAAATTTTCCCCACCTCAAACGTGCGTAAAAAAATGGCGTAAAAATAAATTGCCATAGGAATTAATGGCCCCATTGTAATCAATGGGCTCCCATATAAATCAATAATATAGCTGTGAGGCGTTTGTAAGGACCAACTACCACACCAGCTATAAATAACCCGGTTGCTAGAAAGATTGCTACAGCATTACTATGATGCTATGCCATTCCAGCAAGTTTATTGGCTGTAAAACAGGCGCCAAACTTGCTGGGCAGGCATCCGAGCTTCCTGCCCGAATACATGAGGTGTTCTGCAGAGTTCCGAGCATGTCCGAGCACCCCGATGCTCAAGGGTTAACGGAGCATGTCCGAGCATGTTTGCTCAACACTACCGGGCACCAATACAAAGCACAATCTGTAGTTCCTTCAGGAAATACACATCTAGTTCTTCTTCTTCTTCTTCTCCGCGTTTTCTGCAATTAATGCGGCCCGAACCGCTCGGCGCAGAGACCCCGTTCAGGCGGCGTTTCGAAGCCCTCGGTGGGGACAGGTGTGCTATGTATTTTTGGAGTCGATCCGATTTTTAGTTTTTATAAAAAATCGCATTTTAAGCAAAAATTTTCCCTTAGGAATTAATGGCGACCTTTCCATGACCCCCAACTGACATGGATTGAAGCCACAGCGCAGGTGCAGTGACTTACAAAGATGGCAGCTATGCAAATGCAGCTTCCACACATGACCCGTATCAGCTAATAGAAGCTGACAGATCGCTGATTAATGGTCTTAAAGGCGCAGCGCAGGGCCCCAGGCAGCACACAGGGGCCCCAGGAAGCACACGGGGCCCCAGGCAGCACACGGGGCCACAGGCAGCGCGCCAATGGCTTCTGAAAAGCCCCACGGACGCCAAAGTAGCTTTAGAAGACCAGTGTGCCAAAGTGGCCCCTGAGGGGCCTGGAGCACCAAATTGGCCCCTGAGGCAAAGTGACAGCATGTGTCAACATGGCTAAAGTGGCTACCAAGTGGCCAAAGTGGCTACCGAGGTGCCGAATGTGCAAAAGTGGCTACCAAGTGGCCAAAGTGGCTACCGAGGTGCCGAATGTGCCAAAGTGGCTACCAAGTGGTCAAAGTGGCTACCGAGGTACTGAATGTGCCAAAGTGGCTACCAATGTGCCAACGTGGCTACAAAGTGGCTACCGAGTTGCTGTATGTGCCAAAGTGGCTACCAAGTGGCCAAAGTGGCTACCGAGGTGCCGAATGTGCCAAAGAGGCTACTAAGTGGCCAAAGTGACTACCGAGAGGCCAAATGTGCCAAAGTGGCTACCAAGTAGCCAAAGTGGCTACCGAGGTGCCGAATGTGCCAAAGTGGCTACCAAGTGGCCAAAGTGGCTACCGAGGTGCCAAATGTGCCAAAGTGGCTACCAAGTTGCCAAAGTGGCTACCGAGGTGCCGAATATGCCAAAGTGGCTACCAAGTGGCCAAAGTGGCTACCAAGGTGCCGAATGTGCCAAAGTGGCTACCAAGTGGCCAAAGTGGCTACCGAGGGGCCGAATGTGCCAAAGTGGCTACCAAGTGGCCAAAGTGGCTACCGTGGTGCAGAATGTGCCAAAGTGGCTACAAAGTGGCCAAAGTGGCTACCGTGGTGCAGAATGTGCCAAAGTGGCTACCAAGTGGCAAAAGTGGCTACCGAGGTGCCGAATGTGCCAAAGTGGCTACCGAGGTGCCGAATGTGCCAAAGTGGCTACCAAGTAGCCAAAGTGGCTACCGAGGTGCCGAATGTGCCAAAGTGGCTACCAAGTGGCCAAAGTGGCTACTAAGGTGCCGAATGTTCCAAAGTGGCTACCAAGTAGCCAAAGTGGCTACCGAGGTGCCGAATGTGCCAAAGTGGCTACCAAGTAGCCAAAGTGGCTACCGAGGTGCCGAATGTGCCAAAGTGGCTACCAAGTGGCCAAAGTGGCTACTAAGGTGCCGAATGTTCCAAAGTGGCTACCAAGTGGACAAAGTGGCTACCGAGGTGCCGAATGTGCCAAAGTGGCTACCAAGTAGCCAAAGTGGCTACCGAGGTGCCGAATGTGCCAAAGTGGCTACCAAGTGGCCAAAGTGGCTACCAAAGTGCCGAATGTGCCAAAGTGGCTACCAAGTGGCCAAAGTGGCTACCAAGGGGCCGAATGTTCCAAAGTGGCTACCAAGTGGCCAAAGTGGCTACCGTGGTGCAGAATGTGCCAAAGTGGCTACCAAGTGGCCAAAGTGGCTACCGTAGTGCAGAATGTGCCAAAGTGGCTACCAAGTGGCAAAAGTGGCTACCGAGGTGCCGGATGTGCCAAAGTGGCTACCGAGGTGCCGAATGTGCCAAAGTGGCTACCAAGTAGCCAAAGTGGCTACCGAGGTGCCGAATGTGCCAAAGTGGCTACCAAGTGACCAAAGTGGCTACCAAGGTTCCAAATGTGCTAAAGTGGCTACCAAGTGGCCAAAGTGGCTACTAAGGTGCCGAATGTTCCAAAGTGGCTACCAAGTGGACAAAATGGCTACTGAGGTGCCGAATGTGCCAAAGTGGCTACCAAGTTGCCAAAGTGGCTACCAAGGTGCCGAATATGCCAAAGTGGCTACCAAGTGGCCAAATTGGCTACCGAGATGCCGAATGTGCCAAAGTGGCTACCAAGTGGCCAAAGTGGCTACCGAGGGGCCGAATGTGCCAAAGTGGCTACCAAGTGGCCAAAGTGGCTACTGAGGTACCGACTGTGCCAAAGTGGCTACCAAGTGGCTGAAGTAGCTACCGAGGTGCCGAATGTGCGAAAGTGGCTACCAAGTGGCCCAAAGTGACTACTAAGTGGCCAAAGTGACTACCAAGGTGCCGAATGTGCCAAAGTGGCTACCAGGTGGCCAAAGTGGCTGCTGAGGTGCTGAATGTGCCAAAGTGGCTACCAAGCAGCCAAAGTGGCTACCAAGGTGCTGAATATGCCAAAGTGGCTACCAATTGGCCAAAGTGGCTACTGAGGTGCCGAATGTGCCAAAGTAGCTACCAAGTGGCCAAAGTGGCTACCGAGTGGCTGTGTGCACCAAAGTGGCTACCAAGGATTCTTGCATGCCAAAATGGCTACCAAGGGGCCAAAGTGGCTAACAAGGGGCCCCGCACATCAAAGTGGCTACCAAGGGGCCATATACAACCCATCCCAGGTTGTGCCATCGCTATACACAACATTCATATTCTAACTTTACTTTCTGACAGTCGACACCTGATACACTGCTGTAAAGCTGGCAGCGCTGTTCAAGCACCATGTATTTCCTTCAGGAAATGCCCATCTAGTTTATTATTATTATTATTATTATTATTATCTTTATCTGAGCATTGAAACAGTTGTGTACACCCATTTGTGTCTAGTAATTCTTGCTTTCATTTTCGAAATGTGGCCTGCTTGCTTGTCCACACAATTAGAACAAAGGATTTTTATACTGAAATGTCTGCTTTCTGGAGCACGCTATTAGCACAAACAATTTAGATTGTCAAATGTAGAGCGGCCTCTCTGTGCTGACAAAATTGCACTAAAACAACATCTCCTCTCTTTATATGGAGAGGGACATGTGACTTCGGCAGGCAATGACACAAGCCCTGATTGGCTGCTGGAATCTCCACACATTAAATAAAAAAAATCAGTCTGTCTCTCCTCTAACTTCACCACACCTACTCCCCTCGTTAAATACATCCCCCAATCCCCTGCTCATCAATACACAGCACCTTTATTCTAGCGAAAGTCCTAACAAAAGCGATCATATAACTAATTTTGGCCAAATTTTGCCAATTTTTAGTAAAAATGCTCGGTTGTCCAAACACGAATCCGAATGTGCAACATTCTTGCCGAATTTGAGATTGGCGAACATTTTAATCAGTTCGCTCATTTGTATCAAGGAAATTATCAAGCTGTTTGGTGAGCACCTTGAACCCTTCAGGTGCTTCACAGAAGTTTATTACATAGAGCCTTAAAATTATAATTTTTTCCACAAAAATGATCTTTTTGTCCCAATTTCTTTTCACAAGGGTAACAGGAGGAAATGGTACTCAAAATGTGTTGTGCAATTTCTTTTGAGTGCGGAAATACCCCATGTGTTGTTGAAAATTACTTTTGGGGCACAGTGCAAAACTCAGAAAGGAAGAATCGCCATGTTGGAGTTCAGATTTTACTGTTATGGTTGAAGGGTTTCAGGTCACATTAGCAGAGCCCCTGAGGTGCCAGAACAGCAGAACCCCTGATAATTGAAGTAATTTTACAAAGTACACTTTTCATTGAATATAGCTAGGGGTGCAGTGACCATATTGACACCACATGTGCCTCACACAATTTTATACCATTAGGCGGTGAAGAAAGAATAATTACATTTTTTCCACAAAAATGTTGTTTTAGCCTCAGATTTTACATTTTCAAACCGGGAAACGGGAAAAATGGCACCGAAATTTGTTACACTATTTCTGCCGAAGGTGGCAAATTTAATAAGGCAGCATTATTCTTTTGGTCATTAAGATTACAGTAATACCATATTTATATTTTTTTTTTGTGTTTTGGCACTTTTACACAATAAAAACTTGTAGAAAAAATAATTATTTTTGCGTCGCTTAATTCTGAGAGCTATAACTTTTTTATTTTTCTACTGATGGAGCTGTATGGCAGCATGTCTTTTTTGAGACAAAATGACGTTTTTATTTACATTCATCTTTTTTGTTGCATTTTATTCTACTTTTTTTCCAGTGGTATGATGGAAAAAGCATAGTTTGCAAATTTTTTTTTTTACGCCGTACACTGTAGGGGTTAAGTAGTGTGACACTGATACATCAGGTTGTTCTGGATATTTGTTCTGTTTTATTTTGACATAAAATGGTGTACTAGTGTAATAATTTTTATTATTTTGTAAATTTTAGTTACATATTTTCACATTTTTATCCTTAATTTTTTACTTAGTGCACTATCCCTTTCCCTTTTTTTTACTTTGCTTGCAGGCATAGTGTATTGCAATGCAGCAGCATTGCAATTCATTATACCTACACTGGAAACATCTTAAACCATGCTGTGCGCATGGTATAAGAAGCTCTCCATAGCTTGGTGACCTGGGGGTCATCATGACAACCCCAGGTCACCATGCCAATGATCGACCTCCACTATGATGTCGTGAGGGTGCCAATCTAAACACAGAAGTAGCTTCTGTCCCTCGCGATTACAACATTTAGGGGGTTAACAGCCAGTGGTAGTGATGGAACAGCACCTCCTGCGCGATCATGCTCTGATCGATCCCTCAGATTGACTGACCGATCACAACTATCTAAGTGTGGGGACCATAGCATGGGCCTCGCACATCTTCCCGTCCCACTTAGCTATCACTTACAGCAATACACCAGAGAGGCTGGAAACTACTGGGTTGCAGAACCCTAAACTAACCGCAACACTAGAAGTAGCCGTGGAGCGTACCTACGTTGATCCTAGACGCCTCGTCACAGCCGGAGAGATAGCTACACCTAAAGACAGATAGATGAAAGCTAACTGCCCCGTAGCAGAACCCCCAAAGAAATAGGAAGCCCCCAAACATGTAATGGCGGTTAGACAAGAAGAAAATATGAACACAGACAGAAAATAGAATGAGCAAATGCTGGGGCCCAATTTTGTCTAGATAGAAAAGTATAGGAAAGAATTCTGACTGCAACCCAAAAAACCCTGACAAAAATACCAACACTTCTGATTAACAAAAAAACCTGAGATCACACGATCTCTACCACCTAAATAAGATCTCTGGTGTAACACACAGCAATTCAGCAAATAAAAAGTGAACCAGGAATAGAGCAAAAGTGAAAACACAAACTGAGCACAATTACAGTGCCAGGCCCCAAAAGGGGACCAGGCTGAAGTCCACTGCAAGGCAGCAAACCAGCAACGAAAATCCAACAAGAGGAAAAAAAACAAGTCACTTATCTGAATGAGAGTAGGAATGCAAGCTGAGCTCAAAGCAAGACCTTGAAGATCAATTGATTACCGGCAAGGCTGATGGGAGCTCAGGTCACTTATATCAGACCATTCGGACCAAGCTGAAAGCCATTCAGCAATTGGCTCATTACCCTCAGCAACGTGCTCACAACAGGAGCCCTTTTAGGTGTCATGAGAGGAAAAGGGGAGACCAGAGGTGAAGTTTGGAGATCGGTAGTGAGGATGTCCCAATATGACACAAGAATGCTCCTCACCTTACTCCATTGGACATTGTAATCCGTGATGAAGCATACATTCTTGTCTTGGGGACGACGATTAGAGGAAAGTAGTAAATCCTGATTTTGACCCTTGGCCCTCTGAAAAGCCGAAGAAATGAATTTCTTGGGGTAGCCACGTTGCCGAAACCTCGTGGTGAGGGTCCTAGATTGTGCAAGAAAGTCCTCATCAAGGGTACAGTTGCGACGAGCTCGTAAGAATTGACCAATGGGGATACCCCTCCTAGTATGTGGGGGATGAAAACTGTCATACCTGGGCAGGCTGTTGGTAGCTGTGGGCTTGCGGAAAAGGTCCGTAACAATACGATTCTCTTGAATGGAGACCTTCAGATCAAGGAAAGTGACTGAAGTAAAAGAAAAAGAATGTGTCAAAATAATATTGAGACTGTTTTGATTCAACTCATGAAGAAAGTCCAGGCACTCCTGTATGGGGCCTGTCCAAGTGAAGAAGACATAGTCTCTAAAGCGGTGCCACCGCTGGAAATACCTTTTAAAAAGATCGGAGGCATAGACGATGGTATCCTCCCACCAGCCTAGAAAGATGTTGGCGTAAGCTGGCGCACAGCGTGCACCTATCGCCACGCCCAATTTCTGCCAAAACAAAGAACGGTCAAACAAAAAGTAATTGTGATGCAAGATGAAATGTAAAAGTTCAGTCAAAAATGAATCATGAAGGTGATCCTGATTAACCTGTTTGCTGAGAAAGTAGCCCACCACCTGCAGACCGTCCCGATGACTAATGTTGGAATATAGCGACTCAACGTCGCAGGTAACCAGCAGAGTCTGGTGGTCACAAGCAATGTCACGACAGCAACGAATAAAGTGGGCTGAGTAATGAATGTATGATGGCAAGTTGGTCGCAAGCGGCTGTAGAAAATAGTCCACATAGATATTGGCCCTTTCACAGAGACTCTCAATGCTGGAGAAAATGGATCATCCAGGGGGTGCAATTAGGTTCTTATGCACCTTTGGGAGCAGATAGAAAGTGGGAATGACTGGAAACTCGACCCCAAGGTATTGCTTGGTATTCTTTTTGGTTGATGATGCCGTAGTCAAATGTTCGGCCAACCAGGGCATGAAATTTAGTTGAAAATATTTCAGTGGGGTCGGATGGTAGTTTGGAATAAAATTTATTGTTGCTTAATTGTCTATGGGCCTCATCCAAATAAAGATGAATTGGCCACAAAACCACATTCCCACCTTTGTCAGCCTCCTTAATAAGGAAGTCCTTGGTATTTTTGAGGGACGTGAGAGCCCTTTTTTCCTCGGGTGTAAGATTGCTATGGGCCCCCGAGAAAGAAGGCAGACAAAGGATGTCCCTGTTGGCGAGTTAAAAGAAGATCTTATTAGCAGGAAGCCACTGCTAGGTTGCCGGTTGTGGAACCTAGGATCCCCATGCCACATTTATTTTTGGGGGATTGAGCTAAATTTCTGAATTTCAAAAATAACTGTAAGTTGTTTTTTGCCTTAAAACCTAAGTCCTCAGGGAACGCAGCACAGCAGGTTCAAATTGTCATCTCTCTCCTGCGCGGCGATCCTCAGGATTGGGCTTTTTCCCTGACACCTGGGGACCCTGTTTTGAGTAATGTTGATGCATTTTTTCTGGCTCTGGGGTTATTGTACGATGAACCTAATGTCACTGATCAAGCTGAAAAAACCTTGTTGGCATTAAATCAGGGGCTTGAGGACGCTGAGTTGTACTGTCAGAAATTACGAAAGTGGGCAGTCCTGACCAAATGGAATTATGATTGATGATGCTTTGGCAGCCATTTTTCGGAAGGGTCTGTCAGAGAATGTAAAAGATGTTATGGTGGGTTTCCCTGCTCCCTCTAGTCTCAATGATTCTATGTCATTAGCGATTCAAATTGACAGACGTTTGCATGAGCGTAGAGGTATGCATGGAATAGTGTTGCCTTGTGAACCAGCTTCTGAGTCCATGCAGTGTGATAGAGAGGTTCTGGGGCACAGCGTCATGAGTTTCGAAAACTCAATGGGTTATGTTTCTACTGTGGTGACGCCTCTCATGCTATTTCAGTCTGCCCTAAGCGGGGAAGATGTTTTGCACGCTCAGTTGTCTTGGGTAGTGTTCAGACTAAATTTCTGTTGACTGTTACCCTGATTTGCTCCCTGTCCACATTTTCTGCTCAGGCTTTTGTTGATTCCGGAGCAGCTATTAACCTGATGGATTTTGATTTTGCTAAACGTTGTGGGTTTCCCTTGATACCCCTACGGAAGTCTATTCCCCTACTGGGGATTGATTCTACCCCTTTGGCTGAGAATAAACCCCAGTTCTCTACTCAGGTGATAATGAGGGTTGAACCTGATCATCAGGAGAGTTGCAAATTTTTGGTGCTGTATAATCTGCATGACATTATTGTACTAGGTTTCCCTTGGTTGCAGTCTCATAATCCTGTTTTGGATTGGAAATCTGTGTCTGTAACCAGTTGGGGCTGCCAATGTGTTAATGCCAACACTCCTGTTTTTTCTGCCTCTCCCCAGGCTCAGGATGTTCCTGACTTTTTGACTGATTTTTCTGATGTGTTTAGCGAAAGTAAATCTGCATCCTTGCCTCCCCATAGGAGCTATAACTGCGCTATTGAATTAGTGCCTGGTAGTAAATTCCCTAAAGGTCGCCTTTTTAATTTGTCTGTACCTGAACATGACGCTATGCGGTCTTATATCAAGGAGTCATTGGAGAAGGGTCATATCAGACCATCCTCTTCACCCTTGGGTGCCGCTTTTTTCTTTGTGGCCAAAAATGATGGTTCATTAAGGCCGTGTATTGATTATCGTCTCTTGAACAATATCACTGTGAAATATCAATACCCGTTACCCTTGATTTCTGACCTGTTTTCCAGGGTGAAAAGTGCTACTTGGTTTACCAAGCTTGACCTCAGGGGGGCGTATAACCTTATTCGCATTAAGCACGGGGATGAATGGAAGACGGCATTTAATACCCCAGAGGGGCATTTTGAGTACTAGTGATGCCCTTTGGGCTCACTAATGCTCCTTCTGTCTTCCAGTCCTTCATGAATGACATTTTCAGGGATTTTGTGGATAAATTTCTGATTGTTTATTTGGATGATATCTTGATTTTTTCCAATGACTGGGACTCACATGTGAAACATGTTCGGACTGTGTTCCAGATTTTGAGAGAGAATGCTCTGTATGTGAAGGGATCAAAGTGTCTTTTTTGGCGTACAGAGGATCTCATTTCTGGGATTCATTTTGTCCCCATCTGTTATTGAAATGGACACGGTCAAGGTTCAGGCCATCTGTGATTGGGTCCAACCTACTTCATTAAAGGCTCTTCAGAGATTCTTGGGTTTTGCCAATTTTTATCGTAAATTTATTGGTAATTTCTCTGTTATTGTTAAACCCATTGACTGATTTGACCAAAAAGGGTTCTGATGTGGTGAATTGGCCTCCTGAGGCAGTCTCTGCGTTTCAGGAACTTAAGCAGAGATTCACTTCTGCTCCTGTTCTACGGCAGCCTGATGTTTCTCTGCCATTTCAGGTGGAGGTTGATGCCTCTGAAATTGGGGCAGGTGCCGTTTTGTCCCAAAGAGATCCAGAGACCTCTAAAAGTAACCCTTGTGCCTTTTTCTCTCGAAAATTTCTCCAACTGAACGTAATTATGACGTGGGTAATCGGGAGTTATTGGCCATGAAGTGGGCTTTTGAAGAGTGGAGACATTGGCTGGAGGGAGCCAAACATCAGGTGGTGGTCCTCACGGACCATAAGAATCTGGTTTATCTGGAATCAGCCAAGCGACTTAATCCTAGACAGGCCAGGTGGGCCGTGTTTTTCACACGTTTTAATTTTGTGGTTTCCTTTCTTCCTGGCACTAAGAATGCTAAGGCGGATGCCCTCTCGAGGAGTTTCCTTGCGGACTCTCCTGAGTTATCTGATCCTGCTGTTATTTTGAAAGAGGGTGTAGTTCTTTCCGCCATCTCGCCCAATTTGAGACTGGCTCTGGAAGGGTGTCAGGAGGATAAACCCGAGAGCTGCCCTATTGGGAAATTGTTTGTCCCAGACTGGTGGAAAAAGAGTGTGATGTCTGAGATTCATTGTTCCGCGTTTACCGGTCATCCCGGAATTTTTTGGTACCAGAGACTTGGTTAGTCGGTCCTTTTGGTGGCCTACTTTGTCTCGTGACGTCAGGGAATTTGTGCAATCCAGCAGCTCTCGCTCCAAGCCTTGCTCTCGCTCTAGTGGTTTGTTAATGCCATTGCCTGTGCCCAAGAGACCATGGACCCATATCTCTATGGATTTCATTTCCAACCTCCTTGTTTCTCAGAGAATGACCGTTATCTGGGTGATTTGTGATAGGTTTTCCAAAATGATACATCTTGTGCCACTACCTAAGTTGCCTTCCTCCTCTGAATTGGTGCCTTTGTTCCTTCAGCACGTGGTTCGGTTACACGGCATTCCTGAGAACATTGTGTCTGACAGAGGAGTCCAGTTTGATTCCAGATTTTGGAGGACTTTTTGTTCTAAACTTGGTGTTCAATTGTCTTTCTCCTCGGCTTTTCATCCTCAGACCAATGGACAAACTGAGAGAACAAACCAGACATTGGAGATTTATCTGAGATGCTTTGTGTCTGCTGATCAGGATGACTGGGTCTCTTTTTTGCCTTTGTCAGAGTTTGCTCTTAATAATAGGGCTAGCTCTGCCACTTTGATGTCTCCATTTTTCTGCAATTTTGGGTTTCACCCTCGATTTTCTTCGGGACAGACGGAGGCTGTCCGGGTGTTGACTCTGTTGTGGAGCGTATGCAGCAGATTTGGGACCAGGTAGTGGAGAGGTTGTCCCTCTCTCAGGAGAGGGCCCAGCGGTTTGCCAACCGGCATAGGACTGATGGTCCTCGGTTTGAAGTGGGGGACTTGGTCTGGTTGTCCTCAAGAAATATCCCTATGAGAGTTGCATCTCCTAAGTTTAAGCCTAGATTCATTGGACCTTATAAGATCATGGAGATTCTTAATCCTGTTTCCTTTCGTTTACTTCTTCCAGGGACATTTAAGATCCATAACGTGTTCCACAAGTCCTTATTGAAGAGGTTTGTCGAGCCAGTGGTTCCTATGGCTGCGCCTCCTGACCCTGTTTTGGTTGAGGGCAATCTGGAGTATGTGGTTGAGAAAATATTGGATTCTCGTTTTTCTAGACGGAAACTCCAGTATTTAGTTAAGTGGAGAGGTTATGGTCAGGAGGACAATTCTTGGGTGTTTGCTTCGGACATCCATGCTAGGAGACTGATCCGTGCGTATCACAGAGCTCATCCTGACCAACCTGGTTGCCCAAGTGAGGGTTCGGTGACCCCTCCTCAAGGGTGGGGTACTGTTGTGAATGTGTTAGAAATGAGTTCTGAGCAGAAGCTCCCTCTGGTGGTTACAGACAGTGCTGAACCATTTAGTGAAGATTGGCAGTCAGGAGTTACAGACTGGTCCTATATAAGTGAGGTTCCCTCCCATCAGGGTTGCCGGTGATCAATTGTTCTTGTCTAACTGCTGTTGTTCCTGGTTCACTTGGAAGCCTGCTGAATCTCGCCTCTTCTCCTGCTCTCAGATAAGAAATTTTCTGCTTTTATTTTTGAGCTTGCTTTTTGCATTTTTCCTGCACTTCTGTGGAGGTCAGCCAGGTCCCCTCCGGGGCTTGTGCTCCTCTCAGTTTATCTGAGCCACTGTTGTTTGTTCATTTGCCTTTTCCAGTTTTTTCAGTGGCTGCTGCTTGGTTTTGTTACACCAGAGAACTAATTTAGGTGGTAGAGGTCGTGTGATCTCAGGTGTTTTTGTAATTAGTAGAGTTGGTACTTTTTAGGGTTTTTTGGGATTGCAGTAAATGTCCTTCCTATCCTTTTCTGTCTAGGAAGTTTGGGCCCCATACTATTTTCTGTCTGTGTCTGTATTTCCTCTTGTCTAACCGCCATTACATGTTTGGGGGCTTCCTATGTTCTTTGGGATCTGCTCCGGGGCAGATAGTTTTCCTCTTTCTATCTTTAGGTGTAGTTAGCTTCTCAGGCTGTGACGAGGCGTCTAGGACCAACGTAGGTACGCTCCACGGCTGCCTTTAGTTGTGTTGGTTAGTCAGGGTACTGCAATCCAGTAGTTTCCAACCTCTCTGGTGTATTGCCTTTTTGCTTGCTCTCCTCAGCTACCAAATCATAACACACTTGATTTGGCCGCCCCCCTTGCACATAGCAAAACTCGCACAATCAACAGGCAGCCTGGCTGACCAGCCTCACCAAAGAACTGAGACAGGCTTCCAGGGTTGCTGAGCGGAGATGTAAGAAATCCTGCTCTGCCGAGCACCTAACCGCATACAAGCAGTCCCTCACCAGCTTCAAGTACACACTCACTGCCGCAAAGCAAACTTACTTCTCATCTCTCATATCCTCCCTGTCTCACAACCCTAAACAGCTCTTCAACACTTTCAATTCTCTAATCCGTCCCCCAGCACCTCCCCCCTCTCATCTCATTACTGCTGAAGATTTTGCCTCCTTTTTCAAGCAGAAGATAGATACGACTAGGGAAAGCTTTGGCTCACCGCCCCCAATGCCCCTCTTAGCCCTGTTCCTCCAAAACCAACTTCTCCACGATGACAGAAGATCAGCTCTCCACCCTCCTTTCAAGATCACACCTCACCACTTGCACACTTGACCTGCTTCCATCCCACCTCATCCAAAACCTTGCCACAGTCTTCATCCCCACTCTAACACACCTCTTCAACCTCTCACTTACAAATGGTGTGTTCCCCTCATCCTTCAAACATGCCTCGATCGCACCCATCCTCAAAAAAACCTCTCTTGACCCATCCTCTGCGTCTAGCTACCGCCCAATATCTCTTCTCCTTATTCCTCAAAACTATTGGAACAGCATGTCCATCTTGAACTGTCCTCCCACCTCTCCTCTTGCTCCCTCTTTGACCGCTTACAATCAGGCTTCCGACTGTATCACTCAACTGAAACTGCCCTAACTAAAGTCACCAACGACCTACTAACCGCCAAGAGCAAGCGCCACTACTCTGTCCTCCTTCTCCTGGACCTGTCTTCTGCCTTCGACACTGTGGACCACTCCCTCCTGCTCCAGATTCTCTCATCTCTGGGCATCACAGGATTGGCCCTATCCTGGATCTCATCATATCTAACAGATCGAAATTTAAGTTTCACCCTCTCCCACACCACCTCCTCACCTCGTACCCTATCTGTCGGTGTTCCTCAAGGCTCAGTTCTAGGACCCCTACTCTTCTCCATGTACACCTTCCCCCTGGGACAGCTCATAGAATCCCACGGTTTACAGTACCACCTCTATGCCGATGACATGCAGATCTACCTATCTGGACCGAACCTCACCTCCTTACTAACAAAAATCCTACACTGTCTGTCCGCTATTTCAGCTTTCTTTTCTGCTCGCATTCTAAAACTCAACATGGACAAAACAGAATTAATCATCTTCCCCCCATCTCACTCTACCCCTCCACCAGACCTATCCCTCAATGTCAATGGATGCTCACTTTCCCCCGTCCCGCATGCTCGGTGCCCTTTCTTTCAAGCCACATATCCAAACCCTAGCCTCCTCCTGACGTCTCAAACTCAAAAATATTTTCCTGATCCGTGCATTCCTTGACCACGACACCACAAAAACACTAGTGCACGCCCTTATCATCTCCCGCCTTGACTACTGCAACCTCCTACTCTCTGGCCTCCCTCTAATCCATCCTACATTCTGCTGCCCGACTAATCCACCTGTCTCCCCGTTATTCCCCAGCCTCTCCCCTTTGCCAAGCCCTTCATTGGCTTCCTATCGTCCAGAGGCACCATTTCAAAACCCTAACTATGACATACAAAGCCATCCACAACCTGTCTACTCCACACATCTGTGACATGGTCTCCCATTACTTACCCACATGCAACCTTCGATCCTCTCAATATCTCCTTCTCTACTCTCCCCTTATCTCTTCTTCCCACAACCGCATACAAGACTTCTCCCGTGCCTCCCCTATACTCTGGAATTCCCTACCACAACACATCAGACTCTCACGTACCTTGGAAATCTTCAAAAAGAACCTGAAGACCCACCTCTTCCGACAAGCCTACAACCAGCAGTGATCCTCAGTCTACTGAACCGCCGCACGATCAGTTCTACCATCTTGTAATGTATGGAGTACAGTTCATATAGCGTCTTGTGCTTGGGTGCGATGAAAACACATGAGACACAGGTTTGATATAGAAGGTCTTGTATTACTTCATACAAGTGGCAAAGATAGTCACACAGTTTGCAGATACAGAAACAGGAGACACAGCAGGCCAGAGTAACCTAAGTTCAGCAATCACTCTCCAAAACAGGTTCAGGGTCTCTTCTCTGTTACCGTAATTCCATGCAAACGTGGATTTGTCAAACAGCAAGGTTCAGAGTCCACAAGTGTTCCAGGGTTCCTCAGTAGGAAATAGCTGGAGTACAAAGTCCAAGAGTACAAAGTCCAAGGCTTCCAGGAGTCAGGTCACAGGTTCACTGCAGGCTTGATTCTGAAGCACTGATTGCTCAGCTGTGGCTGCTCAAGAAGCAAGAGGGAGAGAATCAGGGCGGGAACATGAAAGCTGGAAACTCCATATTGACTGAGGGCAAGATAGCTGCAGCAAGACAGAAAGTAAAATGGCTGACGGAAAAACTGAGTTTCAAGAAACATATACACAGAACCTTACATTACTCCCCCCTTAGGGACAACCTCCGGATGACCTCAGACCAGGCTTGTGTGGGTACCTCTGATGAAACTGACGGAGCAAGCGAGGAGCATTAACGTTATTGACTGGTTCCCATGAGTTGTCCTCCACTGGGTAGCCCTGCCATTTAATCAAATATTGTAACTGATTTCTATGCAACCTGGAATCTAGAATCCTTTCCACCACAAATTCTTCCTGACCATCGACTAGCACTGGGTCAGGGCAAGGAGAAGAACGTCCAGGAAACGTATTGGGTGTTGCAGCCTTTAGTAGGGATACATGAAAGACAGGGTGGATTCTCATAGTTCTGGGCAGTTGAAGACGACAAGCGACAGCACTTATAATTTTACTGATTTTATAGGGTCCAATGTATTTATGTCCCAACTTAGACGATGGAATCCTTAACTTAAGATTTCTGGTTGACAGCCAGACCAGGTCTCCTACCTTGAAAGCTGGTGCAGGTTTACGAAATTTATCTGCGGCTTTCTTGTACCTTTCCTGAGCCAATTCCAGATTTCCCTTTAGAAGATCCATATTCTTTTGTAAAGACGTGATTCTTTCAGCCACTGCTGGCAAAGGCGTTTCTATGGGAAATCGAGGAAGAATGTTAGGATGATAACCTAAATTGGAGTAAAAAGGAGACTGCTTAGTGGAGGCGCTCTGAGAGTTGTTATAAGAGAACTCAGCCAGTGGAAGTAGATCCACCCAATCATCCTGTAGGTGGCAGATAAAGCAGCGGAGATACTGCTCCAGGGTCTGATTGGTTCGTTCTGTCTGTCCATTAGTCTGGGGATGAAAAGCAGAAGAAAGGTTTACTTTAATGTCCAATGCTGCACAGAAATTTTGCCAAAACCTTGAAGTGAATTGCACCCCTCGATCTGAAATAACCTCATCCGGTACTCCATGTAAGCGAAACACATTTTTAATCATCAAATCTGATGTCTGTCTTGCAGTGGGTAAGCCGACACAAGGGATAAAATGGGCTGCCTTTGTTAAACGATCAACCACCACTAGAATGGTGTTCTTCCCTTGAGAGGTTGGTAACTCCACAATGAAGTCCATAGAAATGGATCCCCACGGGCGGGACGGGGTGGGAAGGGGTTGCAACAGACCAGTTGGTGAGGAGCGAGGTGTTTTGCATCTTGCACAGACTTCACATGAAGTGACATAGTTTAAAACATCCTTCCTGCAAGTGGGCCACCAAAAGAAACGAGAAAGAAATTCCTGTGTCTTTAGAATTCCTCTATGCCCAGCTATCTTGGAATCGTGAATGAGCTGCAACACTCTCAATCTGACTGTTTCAGGAATATACAGACGTTGTCCCTGAATCCACACACCATTCTTAAAGACAAGACTTACGTCCCTTGGGGGTTGTGCCAACAAGGAATCCGCATGGTATGCTTCCTTGATGTCCTTAAGTAGGTCTTGATTATGAATCACTCCCAGGAATCTAGAGTCAGGAAGAATAGTCTTAGGAGGAGCAAGTGGACGGGTCTCTGCTGAATAAATCCTAGAGAGTGCATCAGCCTTTCCATTGTGCGATCCTGGTCTATAAGAAATGATAAAATTAAATTGGTTTAAGAAAAGATTCCAGCGAGCCTGGCGAGGAGTCAGGCACTTAGCCGACCTGATAAATTCAAGGTTACGATGGTCTGTCAGGACGACTATTTGCTGTGCAGCTCCCTGAAGAAGGTGTCTCCATTCCTTGAAAGCGGCAATAATGGCCAACAATTCTCTATTGCCCACATCGTAGTTCCTCTCAGCCGAAGACAACTGCTGGGAAAAGAAGGCACAGGGATGCAAGACATTCTTCTCACCTGTTCTCTGAGAGAGTATAGCTCCAACAGCACAGTCTGAAGCATCCACCTCTATTATGAAGGCAAGTTCGGGGTTGGGATGTACTAAGATAGGTGCGGTGGTAAATTTATCTTTTAGACGGGAAAATGCTTCCTGGGCTTGGGGAGTCCAGGAGAACCTAGACTCTTTCCGGGTAAGTTGGGTGATAGGTGACACTACCTCAGAGAAATTCCTAATGAAACGTCTATAGAAGTTGGCAAACCCGATGAAGCGCTGCACCTCCTTCACATTTCTAGGAATTGGCCAATCCTTGATGGCTTGGGTCTTGCTTCCATCCATACTAATTCCTTGTGTAGACAGTACATACCCCAGAAATTGAATTTCGGTCCTATGGAATTCACACTTTTCAAGTTTGATGTAAAGATGGTTTTGTCTTAGACGTTCCAAGACCATTCTCACATGTCCATGATGTTCCTCTGTGGAGTTAGAAAAAATTAAAATATCATCCAAATAAATCACCACGAATGTATCTAGGAGACCCCTGAAGATGTCATTCACCAAGTGTTGGAAAGTGGCTGGGGCGGTACTCAGACCAAAAGGCATAACTAGATATTCAAAGTGTCCATAGAGTGACCTGAATGCAGTCTTCCATTCATCTCCAGGTCTAATACGGACTAAGTTATAGGCCCCACGGAGATCCAGTTTAGAGAAAATTTTGGCATGCCGCACTCTCTCCAATAACTCAGGGATTAAAGGCAATGGATAACGGTTCCTAATAGTAACCTTATTAAGTTCCCTATAGTCTACGCAGGGTCTCAGAGATCCATCTTTCTTCTTCACAAAGAAGATGGGTGCACCTGCAGGAGATGAAGAGGGGCGTATGAAGCCCTTGGCTAGATTTTCGTCTATGTAATCTTTTAAAGCCTTTAGCTCGGGCCCCGCCAGGGGGTAGATCTTACCAAAAGGTATCTCTGCTCCAGGCAATAATTCAATTGGACAATCATATGGACGGTGAGGGGGAAGCTGGTCAGCGTTCTTCTTGTCACATAAATCCACATAGTCCTGGTATACAGCTGGTAGTTCAGGGACTGACATGGTTCCTTTAGGAACAGAGCAAGCTGAAACTTCTGGACTCATCTGTTTCTCTGGAAAGTGTAATTCCTTGGTCTCCCAGTTAATGGTAGGGTTCTGAGCCTGCAGCCATGGTAGCCCTAGAATAATGGGAAAGTGGGGAGAAGAGATAAGCATAAAGGACAGTTTCTCTTGATGATCTTTACCCATAAGGACCCTCAAAGGCTCTGTTTCCTGATCCACTGGTCCAGAGGTCAGCAGGGAGCCATCCACAGTTTCCATCTGTACTGGAGTAGCCTTCTTCACTGAACGTATCCCCTGTTTCAGAGCAAAGGAGACATCCATAAAATTTCCACTTGCCCCTGAGTCGATCATAGCAGAGCTAGACACCCAGGCTGAGTCAACCCAGAGTTTGATGGAAAGAAAGCAATGAGAATTGTTTTTCTTACAACTCAGCTGGGACACCGCTGAGGAAACTTGAAAAATTGCAGCGTTTACACAGTCATCGTCCTCAGAAGTAACGGAGTTTAAGTCCGAGAAATCAAGATCTGTTGCTGCAGATCTCTCTGGAGCCTGAGGCTCGGACTTGACAGATCTCCTCTCGCAACACTCACAGTGAATGAGTGCTGCAGTAGTCTTACGAGAACGGCTGGGGCAGTTTATAATGAAGTGCCCTGACTTACCACAATAGAAACATAGATTTTCCTTAAAACGATGTTCTTTGCGTGCATCACTAACCCGTCGTTGCAAAGAGTCCACCTGCATGGGTTCAGGTTCTGGTTCCCTTGTGATCCTACTCAAAGGTTCCTTAGCTGGGGAGGAAGGTAGGAAAAGGTTAGTGCGATTGCTTTCGAACCATCTCTCTTGCCTGCGTTCAGTCAGACGAGCATCAATACGGATGCAGTAGTTAATAAAGTCACCTAACGCAGTGGGAGGGTCGGCACGAGCAAGTTCGTCCTTAATCAGTGGAGACAACCCTTTTCGAAAAATAGATTTTTTGGCGGAACTGTCCCAGGTGGTATCAAGGGCCCATCTCCTGAAATCCAAGGCATATTCAGCTACCGAGTGCTTACCTTGGCGCAAAGTTAACATGGCTGCTTCAGCTGTTGCACCTCGATTGGGGTCATCAAACACCTGCCCCATGGCTGAAATGAAAGCATCAAGATGATCCAAACATTCATCCTCAGTCTCAATCAGAGGGTTTGCCCACATCAAAGCCTTGTTAGTAAGCAACATAATTATAGTAAGCACTTTAGATCGTTCAGTGGGAAATTGTGAAGCATGTGCAGAAAAAAAAAGATTGCATTGGTTAATAAATCCCCTGAATTTCTCACGTTCACCGCCAAAACGAAAAGGGGGCAACTTGGGAATCCCAGAACTCGGGGCTACGGCAGGAGCCTGGACTCGCTCCTCTAGAACCTCAATCCTGGCTCGCAAATCCTGGGCAGTCTGTCCAAACACTTGCAAATTGTGATTAGTGAGGTCCTGTAGGTTTGTAAAACGGGTTTTTATAGTCTGTAAATCTGCAAGGATATTATCAGTCACTCCGCAAAGTTCTTTTATGCGAGCCTCCATCTTCCAGATCTTTTAAGACAGGAGTACTGGAAGGAGAAGAGAAAAAAAAAAACAATAGTGTTTACCTGTGGTAACACTGCAGAGAAAAAAAAATTAAGGGAACTGCTCACCTGAGATAGTTGTGAGAAGTCACAACCACTATCATCACAGAAAGTTCAACCGGACATCTGATATCCACAGTTACAACAGACACAAAAGAGAAAAAAAAAAAACCAACAATAGTGTTTACCTGTGGTAACACTGCAGAAAAAAAACTTAAGGGAATTGCTCACCTGGAATGGTTGTGAGAAGTCACAACCACTGTCATCACAGAAAGTACAACCGGACATCTGATATGTACAGCAGACACAGCCTTCCCAGACCCAGCAGACACTAACGTTTGGCTTCAGAATCTTGTAATGTATGGAGTACAGTTCATATAGCGTCTTGTGCTTGGGTGCGATGAAAACACATGAGACACAGGTTTGATATAGAAGGTCTTGTATTACTTCATACAAGTGGCAAAGATAGTCACACAGTTTGCAGATACAGAAACAGGAGACACAGCAGGCCAGAGTAACTTAAGTTCAGCAATCACTCTCCAAAACAGGTTCAGGGTCTCTTCTCTGTTACCGTAATTCCATGCAAACGTGGATTTGTCAAACAGCAAGGTTCAGAGTCCACAAGTGTTCCAGGGTTCCTCAGTAGGAAATAGCTGGAGTACAAAGTCCAAGAGTACAAAGTCCAAGGCTTCCAGGAGTCAGGTCACAGGTTCACTGCAGGCTTGATTCTGAAGCACTGATTGCTCAGCTGTGGCTGCTTAAGAAGCAAGAGGGAGAGAATCAGGGCGGGAACATGAAAGCTGGAAACTCCATATTGACTGAGGGCAAGATAGCTGCAGCAAGACAGAAAGTAAAATGGCTGACGGAAAAACTGAGTTTCAAGAAACATATACACAGAACCTTACACATCTCCTAGTGTATCCTCACCCATCCCCTGTAGATTGTGAGCCTTTGCGGGCAGGGTCCTCTCTCCTTCTGTACTTATGTGTGTCCTGTATTGCTCATACTTATTGTACTTGTCTATATTCGCCCCCTCTCACATGTAAAGCGCCATGGAATAAATGGTGCTATAAAAATGAATAATAATAATAATTGGCTGAGAAAAGGCGCCTGCAAGCATTACGGGAAACACGACTTTGGCGCTCGGGTCAACGACCGCTTGGCCGACTTCATGCTATGGCCAAGCGAAACCCGACTTTGGCGAAAGTCGGCGACTTTTGAATCTGACCGACCTGTTTCGCTCAACTCTATTTTGGAGTACTTTGGGAATATGAAGTCCATTCCATTTTTTGAGTCCAGAGTTGTAAACATTAAGGAGTATTTTTTCAAGTGATGGTGTGATCTTAAAAAAGCTTAAGTGGAGCCATCTTGACCATCTTGGATATCAAAACAAATTTTCTTGTTTGTAGGGTGATCCATGATTTCTGATGACCCTTGTCAGAGGGTTTGAAAATTAGGTTGTCGTTACTGGCAAGGTTATCAAGGGCCTTTCTTTCATTTATTGTCAGGTTAGAGGGGTACCATCTTTATGTCTTAATTTCTTAAGATCCTCGGTTACTATTTTGGTAAAGATATTAATACTAGAGATGAGCGACTTTGTCTCCGGGAGCTTCGAGTCGGGTTTAGGACCATCTGACTTTATCAAAAGTCGAGTCGAATGAGATCGGCCCACTAGCTCACGGCAAAAGTCGAAGTTCGGCCAAAAAAGAAACCCGACCCCAATGCAAGTCAATGTGGAATAACAGTCGCCAGTGAGTGGAGGACAGTAAACACACCTACAGTGTCCATTTCAATGCCAACGACACCCCCCATCCTGCTCAGGGCACAGGCACTTGCTCGGGTACGCAAGGTGCTGACGCCGGCCCTGGGGGGGGTACAGCCCAGTTAGGGAGGTGGAAAAACTGGCATATGTTGAGGTGTAGGCTGGACGTTCAGCAGCTGCAAATGGAGGAGTTAGAGAAGTCGGAGGAAGAGGAGTTCAAAGCGAGCAATTTTGCTGGCAACCTATGTGTCATCAGGGGAAGGTGGTACAAAATCCTTTGAAACCCAGGCATTGTTCATTTTAATGAAGGTGAGATCACAAACATTTTGGGTCGACAGCTGGGTCCTTCTTTCTGTCAGGATTGATCAAGCAGCACTGAAGACTCTTTCTGATAGCACACTCCCAGCAGGGCAAGCGAGCTCCTGTAAGGCATATTGTGCCAATTCAGGCCAGGTGTCCAGTTTACAGGCCCAGTAGTCAAAGGGGAATGAACTGTGAGGGAGAACATCGATAGGGGAGGAGAGGTAATTTTGAACCATTGTTGACAACTGCTGTCTCCTGTCTGTTGCAATCAATTCAGTATTAACAGTTGTGTGAGCGGTACTCGAGAAATCAGTCCACAACATAGTCATGAAACCACTGTCTTCAAAGCCACTTCGGCTGTGTGCACCACGAACACCTCTTCCATGTTGCACAGTACGGCATGTGGTAGAACCTGCACCACTGCTGTGTGCTGGGAATGCCTCTAACAAATGGTTTACCAGAGTTGCTTGTTTGTTCGCCAGTATTAGCTCTTGGTTCTCCTGTGCCATGATGTTCTGTAATTTGCCTTTATAGCGTGGATCGAGGATGCTGGCCAACCAGTAGTCGCCATCCTTCATCATTTTGGCAATGTGGGGGTCCCTTTTTAGGATCCGCAAGACATAATCACACATGTGGGCCAATGTTCCAAGTGTCATTGATGCACTGCCAGTGGTGGGTGGAGGAACACTTTCTGCCAAATCCACATCCCTCCAGTCACGCACAAACCCTGACCTTGGCAAGCCAACATTTTCTCTTGCCCCCTGAGAAGCATCCTCCTCCCCAAAATAATCATCCCCCTCCTCCTCTTCCTCTTCTTCCTCCACCTCATCCAGGACAGTTCCCTGAGCAGACAATGGCTGACTGTCATCAAGGCTTCCCTCCTCTTCCTCCTCCACTGCAGACGCCTGATCCTTAATGTGCGTCAAAGTTTGCATGAGCAGACGCATAAGTGGGATGCTCATGCTTATGATGGCGTCATCCGCGCTTACCAGCCATGTGCATTCCTCAAAACACTGAAGGACTTTACAGAGGTCTTTCACTGCACACCCGACAACTCCATGTCTGCCCTCAAACTGCCTGCCCGTGTATCCTCCCACAAATGCATTACAGCCTGACTCTGTTCGCACAGCCTCTCAACCATGTGCATGGTGGAGTTCCACCTTGTTGCAACGTCTATGATTAGGGGTGCTTGGGGAGGTGGAGCGATCGCTGCAGCCTCTGCATATGACTGGAGTCTATGGGCTAGCGATGTATGTGCGAGCACAGTCTTCGCACCTTATGGAGCAGGGCTGGTAACTCCGGATAATTATTTATGAAGCACTGCACCACCAGGTTCAAGGTGTGAGCCAGGCAAGGTATGCGTCTGAGTTTTGCAAGAGCTATGGCCGCCACAAAATTATGTCCGTTATCACTGACTACCTTGCCTGGCTCAAGATGTAGACTGCCCAGCCATGACTCAGTTTCTCGCTGCAAGTAGTTGGCCAGTACCTCCGCGGTGTGTCTGTTGTCGCCCAAAGACATCATCTTTATAACAGCCTGCTGACGCTTACCATTAGCTGTTCGATAGTGGCAGGGCCGGCGTCAGCACCCGGCATAACAGGGCAAGTGCCGGGGCCCTGAGCAGGCGGGGGGGCCCACTCACCGTCGGGCACCCCGGTGCCCATTAGCGGATGAGAGCGGTACCAGTGCCGCCACTGGCCCCCCCGCTTGCTCAGGGCCCCGGCAGCAGCCGGAGCAATACTTACCTCTCCCCGTGCCTCCGCTGCCGCAGCTCCGGCTCCAGTGGGCGCCTGCAGGGCTTCGGTGCTTCCTCTCACAGCAGCGCCGCTGAATGACGTCATCATTCAGCGGCCGTCTGTGACAGAGAGAGCGAGGACGCCGGACAGGTGAGATGTGAGGTGTGTGTGTATGTGAGAGAGATCTGCGGTGCTGTCTGTGTGTGGTGCTGTATGTGTGATGGTGGTGGGGGGAGGCAGTGATGGTGGTGAGGAGCCGGGGCCCAGAGACAATGATGATGATGATGGGGAGTTGGTGATGATGGGGAGGCAATGATGATGGGGAGGCGATGATGATGATGATGGGGAGGCGAAGATGATGGGGAGGCAATGATGATGATGATGGGGAGGCGAAGATGATGGGGAGGCGATGATGATGGGGAGGCGATGATGATGGGGAGGCAATGATGATGGGGAGGCGATGATGATGGGGAGGCGATGATGATGGGGAGGTAATGATGATGATGATGGGGAGTCTTTCCACAGCACCCTTTTCTGAGCTGTAACAGCGCAGAACTCAGCACAGTGCAGAGGAGAGCTCCATATTTTGTATGGAGCATTATATGGGGACCAGTATCCTGTATGGAGCATTATTTGGGGTCCAATATTCTTTATGAAACATTATATTTGGCCCATAATACTGTATGGAGAGCTATGTGGTGCCCATAATATTATATGGAGGGCTGTATTGTCCAGTCTGTACTGTGCGCTATGAGGATTTGGCGGTTTTTGAGCTATTGTAGAATTTACAATAGATATCACTCATGTAATGTAAGAAGTGAAGTGTTTGGCATTGTACTATACCCATATTTCTCTGTCGTATCTGTGCATCATGAATCGTGGTCTGTGTTAAAGGGGCCCACTGAGACTCTTTTGCCCGGGGCCCATAAAAACCTGGAGCCGGCCCTGGATAGTGGGACACAACGTGTGCAACACAGGCAGCTGCGGATGGAGTGCTCGTGCGACTGCGCTCTGTCGATGAGCTTTCGCTTCTAGAGGAGGAGGAGGGTCGAACGCCTACAGCCAACTGTTGCCTATACCATGGGCTAGGCAGCACTGTCCCACCGCCGCTGTCCCCTGTGGAGCCTGCATCCACCACATTAACCCAGTGCACAGTGATAGACACGTAACGGCCCTGGCCATGCCTACTGGCCCATGCATCTGTTGTGAGGTGCACCTTTCCACTCACTGATTGTTTGAGTGCATGGACAATGCGCTCATTCACATGCAGGTGGAGGGCAGGGATGGCTTTTCTAGAAAAGAAGTGCCAACTGGGTATGTCATAGCGTGGGACAGCGTAAGTCATGAGCTCTCGGAACGCTGCGCTTTCAACCAAACGGAAGGGCATCATCTCTAATGAGATCAGTTTGGCAATGTAGGCGTTCAAAGCCAGTGTATGCGGATGAGAGGATGAGTACTTTCTTGTCCTACTCAGAGTGTCTGCTAGGGTGAGCTGGACTTGAGAGCTGCATATGGGGGAACTAGCGGTGGACATGGCGGACTGAGAAGGGGTTGGAGATGGTGATGGTGGTGGTGATGGCCTAGATTCAGTCTTTTGTTGCAAAAACATTGGAATTCCCTGACTGCTTTGGCCTTGCGATGACACCTCAACATTTCTTGCTGGCGGTGTGCTAACCGGTGGGCTTACAGTGGTGGAAGCGATGTAGCGTTGCTGGCTACCTTCAGTCGGAGCAGGTGCACGTGTGCTACCTGAAGTTTTGTATTCCATCCACGCTTGCAAGTGCAAGGTGTGTCTAAGCATGCAACTGATATTCAAATTTCGGAGATTTTTCCCTCGGCTAAAGGTCCTTCCGCACTTCTTACAGATAACCTTTGCCTCATCAATAGGATTTTGGTAAAAAAAGTGCCACACTGCACTCTTCCTACTATGGGATACATTGTCAGGGCTTGCACGCTGTGCTAATTTGACCGTCTGGCCAAGCTGTCCTGCAACCCTTTTTGTTTTTTTAACATGTTTTTGGAATGCTATGGGCCTGCCAGATAACTGCAGCTGCGATGTCAATGCCTGCTGCGGATTCTCCTCCTTTTCTGAGCTATTGCCAGCGGCACCCTCTTCCCCCAGTGGATGACAATCCGGGTTAACAACTGGGTCCTCCATCACCTCCTCTTCAATTTCATCTGCACCCTCCTCTCTGTCATCGTGTAAGGTGGTATAGTATGTGGGAAGGGGCACCTGAGTTTTATCAGGGTCAGAATCTGGCTCAGTAGACTGCGAGGGCGTACAGCTCTATACGGTGTGTAAAAAAATGAACGCTCGGTAACTGTGCAGAATAAAAGAATAAAAGTATTAGTGCTATGTAATAAGTAGTCTGCACAGCAGTGTACACACAGTAATACAGCTATCAGGCTGCCTAATAACCATTGCTGCTGCACACAAGAAAATCCTCCCCTGTCACTGCACACTAACTGTACAGCACAACTGCTATCAGCACAAGCACAGAAGAACTTCTCTTTCCAGCCCTAACTCTCTCCCTACTAATAAACAGCATCAGCAACCTCTTCCTACTGTTAAGATCGGCAGAAGTAAAATGGAGGTCGGCGCTCAGGGCTTTTATAGACGCCCCCCAAAGCAAGCCAATCATTGCAATGCCCTTCTCTA